>JWZT01002083.1:426056-446190 GCA_000827895.1 Thelohanellus kitauei
CTCTTTCTCAAAGTCTTTGGGATCGAGCCATCCAAATATTTGGGTTTTTTTGAAAGCCATTCAAAAAGAGCAAAATCTTAACGAGTATAGACTTTCACAAGCGAATGCAGGTGCGAATACTCCTCAAAGAAGAGTTTACAGAGACCTAACTTTACGAATCGAAAACCTCGTAAGACGATATCAACCTGGCACCAACATTTTAAATTTCCTCGTCGGAATTGCATTTAATTTAAATATATGAATTTTTTAGAAATATGTAAAATCAAAATCTACTGTTTAATTGATAAAAAGTTAATGAGTTATGGAACAAAAATATCTTATAAAGTGTAGACATATGGAAAATGTGTAAATTTAATTGTAAATTTATGAATGACGTAGAAATGTACTTGCTAAGAAAAGTCCTGCTAAGAAATGTCTTCGGAAATAATTTCGTGCGAAGTCGTGTCTTGCGAAGAAATGTCTTGCTAAGAAATGTCATGGAATCATCCAAACAACATATTTCGTAAAGTGAAATTTTTTTGAGTGAATATGTTGGAGTTGGGGAGGTGGCAGATGTTAGGGGAGTGGCTGACTTTTTACGACTAAGCTGCTACACTAAATTCGCAGAGAAACCAACCCGGTCGCCTTCACTTGGGTCGTGGAGCAGGCCATATGGCGAGTTTTTAAGGAGCCCCTTCAGCAGAACCTCAAAAGGAATCTGCACCCATGATATCAGGTTCAAGTCGAACGACGACTCCTCTCAAGTAGGCAAGGGGAGCAGATTGTAGAAGGTATATTAAAAATAAGATGTTCAAAAGGTTCGCTACTTCGATCAAAATCAACCTAAAAATTTTAGTATATTTTCGATGTATTTTTTTCGTTTTTAGTGTTTTATGATGTTGATTTGGCATGGAAAAAATGTGTATATCATTTAATGGTTAAAATATTGATTTTAGTGTTTATCAATCACGTATATATCTCATGTGTGATTTAGGATGAAACCGCTGTAATTTTACTCATGAATTCACGAATTTCTTATGATACATGCTGATTTATCATTTTTTTTCAAATTATGCGAAACTTGAAAGATTCATTCGTGGTTAACGTGGAAAAGCCTGCAAATAACATTTTCTGTCATTTTAAAACAAAATTATGTGTAAATATCTCACATGCGACTTAGAATGAAAACCTGGTATCGTCCTGATATGCTACAATACCCTTAATACAAACCATGAATATTTAGGTGACCGATTAGATTTTGTCGACTTTCTCGGTTTTAATCGCAATAACCGATACCAACGTTTTGATGATTATTCCTTCACGATTAATCTATTGGAGACAAAGAATACAGTTAGTTATAGCTTCTGTGTCTCTATCCATCTTCGGCCGCAGTGAGAAATCATTTTGTTCTTAAGACGTTTGGTGCATGTCTTAGTTTTAATATTGTCACTTTTTTAACTCGTATTTTCTTATTTATATCGCTTGAAACCTATGAGTTCATTGGTTTTATCCAGTTCATTCTGTTCATTAACGCCATTTGAAGCTTTGTGTTAGAGTTCTTTGGGGAAATTTAAAATGTACTCCAAAACGAGTAAGTTGACAAATAGAATAGATGTAGAGGTTTATACGATGAAATTTCTAGATATCGATATTAAATGGGTTACAAAGATATTTATGCTGATCAACCCCCAATCGTTGATTCCCAAAGTTTTTGGCTCATAGCAGACTAAAATAATTGGAAATTTCGCGGCAAACTAGTGTTACCCGGTACATTGAGAACTGTTTCCCTAAATAATATAAATCGATAGACTAATCGTCGATTATCTAAAAATTATTTGAAAATTGTTATGAATTTACTGATTGTACATATACTGAATATGTATGCTTTAAAGGTATTTACCGTTTTTAGAAATCTTAAGAATTCTTATTTTCATCTTTGTGTAGGTTTTTGGGAAAATAATATATTTTTATTAGAATGATGGCACTTCGCACTTAAATGATGAATATTATTTGTTTATCTTTTCTGACTGACTTTCATTCCAAGATGAGATCTGAGATTTTATTTGCCTCAAACAGTTGAGAAATGACAAACCAAATATCCTAAAACATTACAGAAAGATCATGAACCGACCCGATCTGATTTAGAAATCGCCTCACAAAAAATACTTTGATCATGGGATAAATAATTGAAAAACTCTTAATCAGACGGTAAACAAATTTGATTGTAGTCTTTTTTCGAGATTGTAATTTCCAACCAAATGATATCTCTGATTTCTTTCAGAAATATTAACATCAAAGTTACATATCATTACACAAATATCTCTGTAAGTATGAATCGGTGAAAAAGATGCTGATGAATAGGTTTTTTTATTGATTTTCAACCATTATCAATCTAATTATACGCAGCATGTTTCAGGTACTACGAGAACATCAGTATGTACTGGTCGATCTAGTTTTAGACCTTGAAAAATGATTAATTTACATTTGAAGCCTGAATTATAGCTAAAAATATAGTTTAGGACATTTATGAGCGGATTTAAGGACTAGCTTTCCTAGAGATAATTAAAATCAAATTATTGTTGCTGAATCATCAGTTCTCAGGTGATATAAATATCTGTTGATTTTATAAAATGTCTTTGATTTGGGATAATCCGAAATATATGCTTATTTAAAATTAGATAAAACATAATCACACACTCGAACAATAGTTTTAGACAGTACTAGGAACTGCAAAAATCATGATAAAGTGGCTCTCGTTGATGTATAGCCTGGAAAAAATTATCTTGTGTGCTGGATATTAAATTGCATGCCTATATATTAGGCTCTGATTGACTTTTTAAATATCACAAAAAGATATTAATTCTCGGTATGATTTTAAGTTTTAATAAATATTAGAAAATTCAGAATCTATGTCAGTGATTGCTAAGTTAATTATGACGGTTTAATCTAAAAAAAATATTTGCCGTATATCTAATCTGATTAGTGTAAATTAATGGGAGATGTGGGCTCTGAAAGTAAAAAGTATTGTCTGTGATATACCAGAACTATAGAAGAAGTGAATGTCGAATATTTTGCAATCAGAGAGAAAGGATTTGCATTGGAAGATGATGGTAAGTTTAAAGGTACATAAATACTCATTTCAAGAAGCTGCAGAAACCTATTACGACGCTGCTAAATTTGCGGATTCTCATAAGATGGGACTTGAAACGGTCATTGGAAGATTTGAAGAATCTGCCGAAATGTTCCATAAAATAGGATCAACTCGAGCATTTCAGTGTTATCAGGACGCCATTGACAGTGCTATCAAAGAAGTAATAGTTTGTTTTGTCAGGGTGAAATTTATGATGCCATTCAGATCTGTATGGAAAAGGGATATAAATACGAAAGGGAATTTAATGACAAAAACAGCAGTGACCTATTATATAAAATGGCTGAGGATTTAAGACATAAGTATGATATACCCCACACTTGCGTCCTAACCGAATTTGATGAGGATAAATACAACGCAAAAGAAGCGAATGATTTGCTTGAAGAGGTAATTTTAATTAAATATCAGTTCTATAGCAAAGTGTATCAAAATACATCGACTAAATACTTACATGCATGTAATTATAAGATTAATATTTAGCCTTGTGCAGGCATTGCATCGATGCATTTACAAAAGTTTCCAAATTCGTTGATGATTTATGAAATTTTTGGCCGTAAACGAGGACTTAATTCTGGCAAATAAAATAAGAATCACTTCAACTTTTTTCTCCTTCATTAAAAATGCTTAAAAAAGTATTGCGAGTCCTACAATGTTTAAGAAAAATACTCTGGCTGAATCTGTTAAAATTAGAACAAAGAAGGGTGTAAAATTATACCGATTTCATGAGAATTGTTGATGTACATGCTTCACATCATTCTAATGACGGTTAACTGGGAAATTAGAATATATACATTACGAGTGACGATTAGGTCGAACTATTGTAATGTAAATAAGGTTCAGATATTTTGATAAATTTGTGGCAATAACAACAAAAATTAACGCATGTTAGATTTTTCTGATTCACATACCTATTGCTGAGATTGTTTTCGTATACTTGTATGAACCTCAGAAGCTACAAGAACGGAATTCATGAAAGGCACATACTACTCGAGTTGGATAGGAATCACGTGGGATCAAATGAGCATCGGAAAAATTTAAGAATTCTGTAACATACTTTAGTATATCGTTCTACTGATTTTCATAAAATATCCGAATAACGCGTTCTTATGATGACCTGATCTATACGTTCTGGCGCAAACTTCCCATTGTTAGGAATACACGTGTTTAAGTAATCGATGAGTGGGTTTGCATCCACCGAACTGTTTATTAATATCAAAGAACATCGTGCCGATTTAACCCATCTATTATGCCTGACCATCAGGAGAGAGTTAAGAAGAAGTATCAGAAACATTTACTTATATCTCAGCCGTAAATTGTGAATAGTTGTTGTGCAAAACACATCAAGATGATTAAAGTAGCTGCTGCTCAAACTAGGGTTTTTAAGGGTGAAAAACAGCATTGATTTTATGAATTGTTCAGTAGTGGTCACAGAGGTCAAAAAGAGGGTTAATAAAAAACCGGCCAGAGTTTTGACAGACATTATGAAGATGTCTCTATTTGAAAGGAACCAGAGTTAGTATTCAATCCGATAGATAAAAAATGGAATATAACTGACAATGATTCAACTTACCCTATCTATCCAAAAAACCCGATTCGTAGCAGCATCATAGATAGTGATTTCTTGTCTGGGGCTGTGTTGATATCAATTATCGAATCTCAAATTTTACTACTTTTATATAATAGTTTTATATTTATGAAGTGTGGGTTGTTTTACGGTTGAAGATAATAAAATCCAATATACTATGTTAATTTCGCCAAATTAGACAGGAGTTTTACCTATCATTGACACTCTGTTCAATTATCTATATTTCAGGACCCGATTTAATTTTTATATGATTCGATTTTATCAAAAATTGCCACAATTCTCATAATTGTCATCAGGAAGATATTTAAATTACGATTCACTTTGTTGGATCAAATTTTTCCTCAATGTATCTTTCAATCTGAAGTATAAACCGACAAAATATATCGTAGAAAGATTTCTATTTTAATGTGAGTTTAAATCCACAAATCAACCCTGTTCATTCGGTAAAGACATGTAAATAATTGGTATATGTTGGGAGAACCAGCATTTTTATACATAAACTGTAATTATGGAAAATGTACTCGGAAATCTTCACGCATTGTTGATGTTTAGAAACTAAACATCATCTTAGATATAAATCCAAACGTCTTACGTTGATATCTGTCCCTTTATATAGTTTAAAATGAAACGTTTTTATCCATATCGATAATTAAGGACACCTATTATTAGATGCCTGGACGTAAACAGACATTTAATAAAAAGGGTATTTGACCTGCGACATTATTTGTTTTTATTTGATGTCCCAGAATTCCGTTCGGATTAACAGTAACATCTGGTCCTTTAAACCATTAATGAAAGAGATGGAGTATAAATCAATTTTATTATGGTTTATTTGAATGATTATCAACATCTTTATTACGATACAATTAACTTTGATTTAAAATGGATCTAATTTGTTACATATATTTTATACTGATGCCTCTTGAATATTTCGTTCGGTTTACAGTTTTTCAACATCAAAATGTTACACATAGACATCTGGGAAGCTTTTAAAATTAATTAGCATCTTTCTTGTAAAAAATTTGATACTTATCAATTGGTTCTATCGTTTGCACATGGAAAGTTTTTTGTCTAAATCTGGAATAAAAAGAAAATTCAAAAGCGAATCTATTCAGCATCGCTTGATCGGTATCAAGTCTAAAAGCAAACTATCGCGGTTTTGTTTTTTCTTCAGAATGATCTCATAAAACTAGGCGTTCATTCAGAAAAATGACGAGATATTCGGAAACTGAACATCCAGTTGTGAAGAATAATTTTATAGATACATATAAATTCTTTGATTATGCTGTCCTTTATTGTAGTTAAAAATAATATATCGGTCTCTCTCATACTCTGTGAAAATCCAAATGTGATGAATGCTTACTAAATTATCCAAGTCGAGATAAATATCCCAAGTCAGTGCTAGGTAATCTACAGTTTGTATAGAGCCAAGCCACTAATTTAGTTTACTTTACCAAGTCTCGAAAACTCCTTTCTCGAATTTTTTCTCAAATATTTGATGTGATAGATTCCGAATACATATGTTGCTTTATCACCCCGAAGTTCGTATACTCTAGATTGGCATAATTTCTAAACGTCTTGTTCAACGTGAAATCGGATGTCTCGAGGTTAGTTTCTATCTAATTCACTTCGTAAAATTAAATATTGGAATTTTCCTTTAAAAACTGTCAAGATATTATCTTACTGCATCACAATTTATGTCGGTAGTTGAAATCGTGAAGGTGAGGAACAGTAAAATATCAGAGTGCCCTTGAAAGGGTTCTTTCTTTTAATAAATCCGAGTCAACGAAAAAAATGATTTTGTCGTCGTATAACATCGACAGATCCTCACCAGCATTTTAACACCACTTTTGATCATTTCAGTCGCGAGATATGGCTAGTTTACCCAACAATGCCGTATGTATTAGATGACAAATTTTTAAATGGAAGAGGAACTCATTAAATTACTGAAAATTAAATCAATAAGTTACCTTTTTTGGAAGCATTTGGACCAGTTTCAGTACTCTCATAAGTAGTCATGCGATTAAATCAGTTTAAATCATTCCACTTTTGGTATCTTTATTGATTTAAGAATTTGGATTTTCAGCTTTGACGGAAATCAAATCGAAAAGTGAGGTCGGCTGCTTCCGATCGACGACGAATTTAGGTTTTTCAAAATTAGAAACTCTTTTCACCCTAATGTTCTCTTAAACGAGGCAACGTTGCGTTTTTAAAAATTTTTAATTCGAAAAATGAAAAACTGTCAAAAAATTTGCAAACAGTTGGCTTAAAATATGTAAAATTTTACATTGTCTGGTCTGTGTAAAAAATTTCGAGATAAATATAATTTATTGTAAAGAATGAATATGTAGTTTAACTAAAGAAAAAAAGGTTGAGTATCATGTGATTAGATTGTTTCAAATTAACTTTTTCCTAGTTTTGACGTTTTATGCTATAATTTCTCGATAAAATCTTTGAACCATAGAATACATCGGTAAAATACTAGAATATTTTTTAGGCTTCATAAGATTCATTGGTTATAATTATTTGTGTACGGGATGACGTCTTAATTCTACATGAAAAATTTTTGATATCTCAACCCATAAAACTATTTATTTTAAGCGTTCAATCTTATTGAAAACGATTGTTAATTTTACAAAATTAACTCTGACTAATTCAAAATAAGGAGAGCGATTTTACCATGTATTATAACTAGTTCTGAGAATATTCAGACTTCTTATCACGAAAGCCTTTAGTTTAAAGGTCATGGTTACTCGATGATAAATTGGATAATTTAGAAACATATAAAAAAATGTGATCAAAAACAAGGAACTTGTTTTTGAGAACAATATTACTGGAATGGAGTCTATTTTTTAACTGATGTTAAAATTAAATGACCAAACGTCATTCAATATGTTTTGTAATACTTACTGGCTTAATCATGGTAGGGTTTTACTTCATGAAATTATCGGTAATATTTCATGTAAAAATAATCCAACTCATCGACGATATAGGATCACGTAAGTCGAATATCGTAGAATATGTAATTGATAGCATTAACAGTAATATACGGGCTCCTAGCTTTATCAAAGATATCCAAAAATAAATCTTGGAGACAATTAGAAATGACTAAACGAGTAGAATGTGCTTTTGTATTAAAACATTTTCAGTTTAACATGACAATATCATCTGAGGAACAGTAAAAAATAGGAATGTTTTTTAACTTATGACAGTCTTTTATTGCATTTGCATCCGAATAAATTTGGAATTAAATCACAAAAAATAAAAATTAAACAAAAATAATTGTGATATTCCATAGAATACTTCAGAAACAAGGAGAGTAATTTAATGATAATTTTTGACTTATTTAAGTGTATTTTTCGATAAATTTTAGGATAAATTTTTTTTGTTCATGCCATTCCAAATCAGTATTGAATTAAAAAATTTCTCGAGGAAAAACAAGTATTCATAAAAGGTATTTGTATTTCAAAAAGTTGAAGGCATAAAACAGCCACCTATTTAATTTTAAAATTTTCATAAGACAATTTAAAATGATAAAATTGATTTTAAATTGAAAACCAATGCAGTGATTAATGAGAGATTTGAATCAGTAATTTGTAAGCTAGAAATAACTCACAAAAATATCAGGGTTTCTGGAGATGAGTAGCTGTATTAACTGAATTATGATATAATAATCGGCTATATATAGAATATGTATCTGTTAAGATGAAAACCAGAATAAAATTTTCGTTTTTTTTGATCCAAATGGTATATAATCAATCAAATAAGGTTTCGGGAAGATTAAGTATTTTGAGTTATTGATGTAGTTGATGATATCACACTCAAAATCACTTTTTTAAATCTTTCTTTGTAATAATTTATAATTCATTGTCAAATATTTTTAAATTTATGATTCAAATATGCTTATTAAATGAAGCCTTGTTTATTCATCAAGCGAGTATTGCATTTAAAAATTCTCAAATTGCAACGAAAACTGCATTTTTTAAAATTTATAAAAATTTTAATAAAATTCAATCCTGATAAATATTATTATCAGAAGCACACATATCTGCAAAATCATTAGATTTCTTAATGAATTATTTTTTAATGTTCTTGATAATTGGAAATCAAATGAGAAGACTTGTGAAACAGTTTAAATTGGATACCGTGTTGATATTAACAGTTTTTCAATCCATAATTACAGGTTTTTCGTTTACTTGCTAGCATGATCCATTTACTATCGAGCATCCCTAGCCTTCATTAGTGCGCACCTGAAAACGACATACGTGATTTACGGGCTAAACGAGTCTAAACATTATTTACCCATTTGCCCATTTAACAAAAGTATAAATTAATAAATAATGGGTAAACTCATATTTAGCCGTAAATCACGTATGTCGTTTTCAGGTTATGATTTATTTGATGAGTCAAGAAATATATTATAAAGATATACAGCATGCAGTTTATTAATTAAGGGAAATGAATTTCTGTCCCTTGACTTTTAAATTTACATTTTCGGATTGAATTTTCAATTACATATTTATTCCATATGATTTGTGGGAAACTTTGATTCAGATAAGATATACAATGCTGAACCCATTAGATTTTCCACTGTATTTAGCCATCAAAAGTTTTTGAACTTCTTACTGTAATGCCAAGTTTTTTTCATTGACCTTCACGAAAAATAATGTAATTTTTGATATTTCAAAGAGAAAATTGTTGAAAGAACATTTTTTTTTGGATTTAAATTATGGTAAAGAATTAAATGTTTTCGATTAACTGTACTAGAATAATCATGAATAACAACAACTCTTATAAACTTCAAGATTGAGATAAATCAGGAAATATTATTTTCAAACCCTTTATTAATTGAAAAACTACTTTTCATGTCAAAACACATATGGTTAATAACCAAAACCAACTCGATCTCGAAAACAAATATTCACTGGCCTTTATTTGTTTTTTTATCATATAAACAGATCGCATTTCAACAGCTTTTCTTATATCGTATTATAAAAAAATGTTAAAAGTCGAAAAGTACAAGTAAGAATGTAATTTTAAGTTGTTGAACTTAACATTTTTTATATTAAAAGAATCCTAGAATGAAATTGGGGTTAAAATCAGTGCAAAAAGTAACTGAAAACTAGCCGTTATGGGTTCATTTTAAATTGGGATTATTATTCATCCTTAATCATGTAACAGTTGATGTATTTTGTTTTCAAATCTGTTTTATAAAATTAAAGATCTTTCATTCATTAATTCACCAACAAGATGCTCTCACAAACGATATTCCATGGTTTGACAAATGATAAAGTTATCAGGATAAAAAAACAGTTGGTGGTAAATTTGATAATTTTTCAACTACTTATTCGTTAAAGATTGGTCTTTAGTTTCAACCTAATGAATCACTCAAGATTGTATAAAAACGAAAGTTTAACATTTGAAGTCTAAGGCTTTTCTAATTTAGGCACTCCGAGATATCAGGAATCAGATGACCATCGATCATAAACGGGTATGCAATTCGTTCATTTAGCAAACTAAAGAAAACCTGCACATGAAATGCCGAGTGAAAACAACACAAAAACAGCTGGTAAACGTTTAATTTAAAAAAGAATGAATTTTATCATTTCAGTCATTTATTAAATGTAAAATATGACCTATATAGCTTACTGACAGTCCTGACGAAGAGGCAGTTTATGAAGCCGTTAAATTAATGAGGTTCATTGTTCAATAAACAAAAGAATCAAACTGTCTGAACCCTTACAAAGGAACCAAGATTTCCATCAAAACAAAACGTATTGATTCCGTTTAACTGAGAAATATCGTTTCGAGACTTTGCCAGATAATTCAAAACTCAGATACGTTAACAATGTTTAGAATTCTAGGACAAGAATAAAGTACGAGGCCGCATGGGGTTTAGTTAATATTTGCTCTGAGGGCCACGAGGAGACACGTTTGACAGTAGAGAACAATGGCATTGCATGCTTTTTGTCTCTTCTTCTATTTCCCAACCATAAATATATTGAAATTGCGGTTTGGGGTATCGGAAACATAATTGGTTTGGTTGAAGTAATTATTAGATGGTTCAGAAGAATACCGCGATATGGTTGTCCAGCAAAACTATGTGGAGATCATTTGGCGAACTCTTCAAAAAAACTTAAACGTATGTGAGTTTTAACATTGAGGATGATTGCAACAGGAGAATCGCCTGGACTATGGTCAATATCTGCAGAAACTGGAAGAACCAATTAGGACAAACTGTGTTGGAATTGGTAACATCTATCAATATTACAGATAATGACCATTTTTATGCACATGTTCACAAATTGTAACGATATAGAGGTGAATTGGTTCTCGTAATTAGGTCCATAAACATATCACAGTGTCAATATTTTTACTAATTGAACAAAATCCACTTATCATTGACGTTTTAATCGTTTTTGATTTCGTCGCAACTCTCAAAAAACTATTACTACATTCTGAAACAGAATTACAGGTAAACTTTGAGAGTGTTTAGACTTGTATAATGAAAATTTTTGGAGTGATATCAAGTAGCCATGAATGCCACGTTCAAAAAGTTATTGAATGTGGAATCTTCGAAATACTTCCTGTTCTAATTTCCAGTAGCTGTTCTCAACTAAGAAGAGTATTGAAGTATGTTAATATAGGAGGTTCTAATATTTCTGAGTGGAATATCAGCTGGAAAAGATCAATTAAAGGCACTAATATTCCAGTACAATCTCCTTCCTGGGATTATTTATCATTTGCATCTAAAAGTTTGGAGTGGCTCATTTCAGAATGAATATGTGAATCAACGAGAGGCAATATGGATACTTTGTGATATTTTAAAATCCAACAATGTATCTGCTGTATTTTTGAATTTCTATTAGACAAATAGCTTGGTTAACCATGGAATAATTGCTGAATTTGGAGGGTTGTTATCTTCTGAAGATTATCACGTAAGAATAAATTGATTACGTCTTGCTGGTAATTCTCACAATCCATTGTATCAATTCAATCTTAAATGTAATTTTATATTCCTAATTACTAGTTTATCCATTATCTGAATTCCTTTAACATTTTGAAAAGTATGGATGAAAATTCAGGTAATATATAAATTCAGATAAGTTCTTGAAGCGCTGAGAAAGTTAAAAGGTTGCCAAAATATATCGGTTGCGATGATGGCAAATGATTTGATTGACAAATTAATCAAATGCGAAATTCAATCAAAAATGATAATATAGTCTAATTATATTTATTATCCTTAACTCCAGACTTAAATTCGATGACATCGATCATCATCAAAATTTTTTTTATCATGTTAATTACAACTACCATTCTGTATAAATAGGGTTGGAATCTATTATTTTCTGTTGATGATTAACGCATATCGATATTTCATTTTTCGACAGTCATTATAAAACCGGAAATTGATAGAAACAGGAAAAAATTGAAACGAAAGACTTTGTATAGATATTATAATCCTGGATGGAAATACATTTAAAATGATAAAAAAACGACTTTTACACATTGGAAGATAATTGGGTACTAAAGATTCACTCATCATAAAGCTCGTCGCTGGATTAAAATTGGACATTCTTTCATAAAATCAACAATTATTGATGTTAAAAACTCATATATATCTATGAATAATCAAGAAAGAAGCGATAGTGCTGAAACATCTCTAAGGATTATAATCATTTTTCTTCTGAAGCCATCGTAATAAAGAAATGTATTTAAAAGAATAAAAGCACCATAATTAATATTTGTTTTACGTTTGATCATATTTCGCAGTTAACTGAAAAACACAATATCCCGATATTATATAAATACTTGGGCCTAACACACGCACCGAAATGCTTCAACCCGAAAAATCGTTGAGCCAAAATTAAAAGCTTAGACAGGCTGGAAAAGTCTTCCTTCATTGCCTACAAAATTTCAAGTCCAAAACGTTCTATTTGTCATTAAAATGTTCAAAAACATTTTTAAGTAAAAAAATCGATGAAAGATTTTAGAATGATTCTTGCTATAAGGCTAAATCCACCATAGGCAAACGATTGTGAATTTAAGACTTATGAAGCTAACTTTTTAATACCCTGTAAGGTACATTTGTAAAATTTAATTTACTTAATGTATCAATGACGTTTAAGAACTTTGGAATGATAAAGCGAAAATTTCGGAAGGGAAATGGTTTAGCGCTATCAACCAAATATGCTCGAAAGCAAGTCTTGAGATATGGCGTGTGACTTATCTGGACAAATTGTAAACATAGCGCACATTGAAAAGAATCTAATTTTTGAGTAAACTCTTCTTGGTATTAAGCTGCGAGAAATTTGAGGTCAGTTAATTTATTCGTTTATGACATTTTTTACTCATACGATCAAATGGCCACCAGTTTAATGACAAAAACACACATTCATAATAGAAACAATCGAAGGGTCGAAAATAGAAAACATATCCTTTATGTTATATTTTCCTTTAATTATTAGATTTAACAATTTTTCATAGGATGGCTCATATTATCTCTCAAGCATCCCATGATGATAAAATGAATAGTCTAGCACACCTACCAAAACGAAAAGCACCAAAGCCTGGACTCATAAACATCCCAGCTGTGAGACTAACCTGACATGATGACAACTAGAATACAGATAAAAAAAATACCATCTTGCTCATACATATCCCAAAAATTTTGCTCAAATGCACGCATATGTGGTTAGCTCTGCTATTATTTGGACTTCTCAACTTGGCAATTCTTCAGTATATTTCAAGAACGTTAATAGTTAATGAACCACTAAAATAGTATAGAAATCAAAAAGTCAATATATTCTTTTGAATATCATAGACAAATGGTGAAGATGCTCAAAAATAATGTCTTTACATTTTAGATAATTGATGCGGTCACGCTTACAGTGCCTTGCAATTAATTTCGTCTACGAGAGGCAGCCTTGATAATGATCTCCAATTTGGGTAGAAACGCAGTGTTTTCTGAACGGAGTTTTGCGACCGATAACAGCATCGATGACTACCAATAGAGGCAGTTTTTTTTAAAAATATTTTTGAACATAAAAACTGTATCGACCGAAATGAAAAAAATTAGTGTTCAGAATGCATGTACAACGTAGAAAATAGTTACAATTACCTAATTTTTCATCGAAAGAAGTGGGTTGTATCGATGGATAGTGGGAAATGTAACAAGGAAGTTAACAGAAAATCAAACGAAATAACAAAAAAAGTTAAACTAATGGATTCAGTTTTATTTTCAAGTAGGCATAACCTTAGTCACTAGGAATGTCTTGTTCGTGTAGGCTCATATTCGAAAAAATTTTAACTATTTTTCATTTTGCACACTCATGCTGAACATTAAACTTTCCTTATTTTGGCAGATACAGTTCTTTTTTATCTTCAAAAATTTATTTCAATAAAAATGCCGCTATTAGTCTCAAAACCTGAAAGGACAAAACTGAGTTTCTGCCAAATTCGAGATCATTATCAAGGCCGTCCTTCGTCGACGAAATAGATTGCAAGGCACTGTATGTGCAGCATCAAATGGAAGTCTGCGCATCTTCCAATCATTTTGCAAATCAATTTGTTTACCAAAAATTTAATGATCTTTGTACATTTAATTTATTCATATGCTTTTAAAAGCCGGTTTAGCATGACATAATAGCATCAAATTTTATGTAATTTAAAGTATTAAATGAGATAAAAACTTAATGTATGTTTTATTTTGTTCTGACAAGCATGTTTACGTCAATCAATAAATTATGTAGCTTTATTAGAACAAATGAAATATCAAGCAAAAGTTTTTTTTATGTCGAAAAATTCCTACATCGTATTAAACACCAATAAGAATCAATGTGGTTAACTTTAATGTTATCATCAATTAAGCACCAACTCTTATGCTTCATAAAATGGAATATACTTTGAAAAGTTGTGTTTAATCCTTTGAATCGTCTCAACGGACTATCTTCACACAAAATTCATAGTCGTAACAATAATTTACTGTATTTGGTGTGGTTTTCATGCTTCGTACTTAAAATTTTAGATGTTCTTTCATGTAAAATTTCGAAAACCAAACCGCATTTCTGCAGAAAATAGTTTTATTTTTTTTAATATAAACCAACTTGAGCATTATCCGTCGGCAAAAAAGTTGTTAAAAATCGTTTTGTGGAATTTCGAAAATGAATGTTTCAGAACGTATGAATGTTGTCTTAAAGTGGGTGAGTTCATTTTGGATCTCTAATTCTCATGTTCTCTTTGTTTACATCTATTATCTTTAGTTTTATCAATTTCCTGTTTTTCAAGAATTTAAATATCTAACATTTTACGCCATGAATGGTTATTTACCGTACCACAGATATTTTCCACTTAAATTTTAAACCGATCTATTTTGAATATCTCATGATTTAATCATTTAATTGTACATTTAGGGATTTAAAATCAAATAGAAGTTCCGTTGATAAAAACCAAATGTTTTGCGAATTATTCTGTTCTAAATATTTTTTGATTGAAAAATCGTTTAACCTGTATGTGTTGATTTTCAGTCTGTCCATCTTCTACCAGGATGAAAATGAAATTTGGATTGACTAATTTTTGTTTTTGCTGAGAGATTCAATCTTTTGAATCATATTTTTATTCACAGATGGGTTTTTGAAAGGGTAAATCTGAATTTTTGGATTAGGGCAGGTGATTAGTTCAATCGACTAATAAATTGTCGTCTTTCTTTAGTTTGTTTGAAATTGTAAGTTAAATATTTTTTAAAAAATAACTATTAGGTGTACATTGAAGGGATTTTCTAATATTCTTTACCAATATTATTGTAAGTGGATAAAAAACGTTGTATTAATTTGACTTTTCATGAGCCTTGCCGAACTGGTTAATTAATCAAATTAGAATATGATAAATTTTATCTTTTCCTAGCATAATCCGTAGGCCGTAGCTGAGAATAATTCACTTTTAGTTGTTAACTAATTTAATAAAATATTGTTTGCGAATTAAATCACTAATCCATGTATAACATTTTTAAAACTGAAAAATTTAAAAAAAAATAGTTTTAACCTTTAACTAATCCTATAATGAGGGAATTTGTGAATCTCTAACATAAAATCATCTTTGCATCAAAAAATTATCACTTATTTAATTAGCGTCAAAGTTCCTCGATTTTTTCAACTTGAACACTTAGTGGTGCGCAAAATATTTTTATTTTACGTTGCTCAGAAATTGAAAGTTCTGAATGGTAAAAGACTAAAACTCTATGAAAAAAGCAATTAAAACCCCAGACTCTTAATCTATTTCAAAAAAATTGAAACAGATTAAAAAATACCTTGATCGAATTTAAAATGTTAGATGATGGCTGGTAAACTACAGACCTGTCATAAGTTGATTTTAAGTTAAATTACACCAATTTATAAATTTTGAGTTCAGTTTGATAATAGTATATATATCCGAAAATAGGCCCAAAGCGATCATTATACTTTTGGTAGCAATATAATGAGTGTTAAAACCTTAGCCCAGATGTAACTGAAAGGACCATACTGAGACTGCTTGCCACACCTCTCAACAAGCACGACAGTCCCTTCTAGACCAGGACTGGTTAACAATATCCTTCTAACAGAAATTGATTAAGAGGACCAGCCTCAAAGTTTTAAACACCCATATAGTAATCCCTTCCTTCTAGAGTTACGTTCCCAAAAAAGTGTTGACTCACTAGATAGAAAGTCCTGCCAGTGCTTAGTATGATTCTTTGGTTTCCATAAGGCTGCTGCAAATGATAAGTTTCGTTAAATATTTAGGAATCTCTTTTTTACACTTTTAAAACAAGGGAAAAATTCTAAAAGCGTTCGCCTTTAGATCTTATAAAGTAGCATCCCTTTATTCAAGACTCGGAGATAATATTTGATGGTAATTCTATTTAGTGTGAAAAATATCACAATTTAAGTTTTAATTTCCGGTAGTGGAAGATATGTTTAACAATAAACGACCTGATAAAGGGTTCAGATTTATGAACAATAATCTTAGACTTGAAAGAATAAATCAAATTGTACTTCTTTGAATGTTTGAAAATCTAAAATTCAAATCTTTGATTTTAAAGTAAAACCCTTAAAATCTGTTTGGTTACAAAAAATTTCATTTTTTAATTAAATCTGTGAACATTGTCGTTTAATAAAAAATAAATCTAAAAATACTAAGATCCAAAAATATGATATTTCATGTAAATGACAGAAAGTCAGCAAAGATGGATAAAAAACTAAAGATTATGAGATGATCTTTCTAGAACTAAAGCTATTCTGCTATTTGTTTTCCCCCATCGTTGTTTTTCGAATCGAAGAAATTTACAATCTTAAGATTCTTGCTGAGAAAAATGAATATTGTTCTATCGGATGGCACGCAAACAATTCAAAAGCGACTAACTTGATACTCAAAAATAATCTTATCGAGAAGCTTTTTTTGTAATCGTGTATTCATTTTTGATATTCCTTATTTTGACATTCCTTAAGAGCTTCGATAATATCTTTTTTAGTTTTCTCGTTTCCATGATATGCTGCCGGTATTTTAACTCTAAAATATAAATGATGAATATTTGAAAATTTTGAAAGAATGGCTTTTGTTAAAGCTAACAATAATTTCTAATCTCTAGTCTGTATCATCGGACCAGCTTCAATTTGATCAAACTCAAAAAAAACATGTTTTGATACTCATTTTCAAGAATTTATAAAAACAACTACTCTTTGTTTATGAATTTTTTAATCAAAATTGTTTGTTTGTAATTCAATTTGACGTTTTTTAAATGTAAGAAAAATTAAACTCTAACAAACTACGGAAAAGTGTGTAGTTTTCTATTATTTTGTTGTTTAGATGCCTTCTCATATAGGTTTTCACGTGCCTGTAGTCACAATCGCAATCTTCTCGTGTTATGATTAGTGTGCCATCTGTCATGGAGCTAAAAATTTGGGCTCATTTTCGAGTAAACGAATCTTTATGCAAAATTCTCACTTAGGGAACACCTCCTCTATCTGGTTTAGAAAGAATGAATAGAGTGTAAAATAAAAAATTGCATGACCCTTCTTAGTAAAACAATCCAAAATTGTCGAGGCTTGTGGAATGTTACGTTTTCCACCCTTACAAAGAAACGAGTATTCACCAAAGTTTTTATCGATATATCTCAGGAAACCAACGTCTGCTATTGAAGGATAGTTATCTCTCTGTACAATACACCCTATCGGTTAATCGTAAAACAAACAAATATATTCTTAGACCGTATGTTTGGTAATATAAGAACGAATGTCGTGCCTGTTGGTGATCAGCCTTTTTATCGATTGCATGAAACCATGAAAAACAAGATTGTGTTGGTTAATATCGCCATATGCAGACTAATATTTTGGTCATTTAACACCGAAATTATCTATATCTAAACGATATTCCTAAGTTTTTTCGAATTTAATTTTTCTTAAATTTAGAATAACCAATATTGAATTGCAGAAAAATTCAATTGAAGAGGTAAAAAAACTAATTTGAACTAAAAACTTATTAAATAACAAATAATGATGGACGATGTAAATGAATTTTATCAATTGTTTACTTTATGCGATGAATTTCTCGTTTTCCAATATTGAATATCTGCTCTAATATATCAGAGGCAATAATCAACTAGATATTTAACAAAACTATACTCCTGCAAAAAAAATCCGAAAAGACGATTTAATATACGATAAAGAGAATTGCTACTCCAGGCCAGTATTTTTAGATGTAAATACAAAAAACAAACAAGCTACCATGAGACTAAAATTGTGATATAAAAAACATAAAATTTAATCATTAAACAACAAATTAACTCCATCTATTCGGCTTTTTTTAATTTAAATAATTAGTTTGGTTTGCACAAAACAATAATATAGAAGAGTTTTTTAGATATGGTCAAAAAAAGATATTTTTGGAGCTTCTCATTATTCATCAAACCAAAATTATCGAAACTTATATTCATATCGACCTACATGTAGATTCGATAAAAATTTTAAAGACAGATCACTGATAACATAAACTGGTATTACTATACTATTTAACAGATAGATGGGCAATCTCTGGCCCTCGTTGGTTTCAGGTTATTCAGTTAAACTTATGCAGAAAGTAAAAATGAATTTCAACAGATTTAACGTTTACTTCCTTTTGTGAAATCTAGGATATTTCAATTCTTTATAATATGAATGAGAAGCTACAAAACATCTGATTTAAATCGGGCCACATCCGATAAGGTTTGATTAGATTTATTTGGTGAAAAGTGATTTTTAGTGATGGATAACAGAAGTATCGTTTATTGCCATTTCTGACCCATAATACTTAAACATTTTATAAACAAATAATTAGTTATTTTTCAACTAATTACATCACTAAGCAAGCAGTAATTCACAGTCTGATTTCACAAAATGGACAAATTATAATTTATAAAGATAGATTTGTTTTTCAACTCTGTGAAAACCTAATAATAATATGTTATTAATTTTGAGGAATTGTGAAATTTTTGTTGGGTTTTAAATTATTTCCCATCCAAGATGTCCGACTTTCCATTGGGACATTCAAAAGTTCTTGTTTGTATTTTTAGTATAAAAAAGTAAATGACATTTTATAAAGATCCTATCTTTTAGGGTTTTGAAAATATGTGGCTAACTTTTCAAATCTAATATGAGCAGTCGTTTACTAAGATTGGCTTGAGTCTAACAGCAATAATCTATCTATCATTTACTCATAATAATAAAACACAGAATGGAGATTTTGAAAGTCCCCATCGGAAATTCGAACATATTGAACGGAAAATGGTGTATGTAAAATCTTCGTTAATAAACTCAACAAGCACTAACGATTTATTATTTAATTGCTATTTTAAATCCCGTTCTCTCTTTTAAGCCATAAAGCATTCATTGTATCTTATCCCCTTAACCATCCGTATCTTTGATTATTTAGCATAAAATCAAACTTCCTCATGCAAATGATCGGTAACGGCGGTTATGGTATCGCCCATTTAATAATAAGCTATGCGAATATTTTTAAAATACAGATTTGTTTATTGAAATCGCAACTATGACGAAAATGGACGCTAATCCTAACATTATTAAAATTTATTAATTATGCTCGTGTTGATATTTTAGATGAAAAATGAAAAGCCGAAAGAAGACCTTGTGCAGCCAGAAAAAGAATGCGTCAATGAATCGACTGTTGAAAATGTTCAGGGTCCCGAAAAAAAGTAATGATTATCAATGTTAGAGCCTCGGTATTTACAATATGTTGTTTCTTTTTATTCGGGACAGTGAGTCTCCTGAATTGGAACGCTATTTGTGTTCAGTCGGAAGTTATTAATTTCTGATTCAGTTTTATCTCATTCGACTTACAAATTCTACCCTCCAAGCCTACGTTATACCATCTATGTCCGTTTCTTGCATGTGTTCCCT
>JWZT01002090.1:0-14865 GCA_000827895.1 Thelohanellus kitauei
TCAGTAACAGCTAAATACCTAGACAACCATATCACTTTATGCAAAAGCCGAAATGTAATTACATCACTTTCTGTGGGCTTGGCCAATTCTTGAAATTTCTCATTATTAAGTGATGATCTGCTGAACATCGTGTAAACTGTTCTAAGAAATGTTTCCATCTCGATCATTAATGAAGCGTGTATCTGGCATCTTCAATAGATAAGTCTTCAAAATGATTATGTGTGGCACGTTTCTGAATAGCTGCCTCTCCATTATATTTTCTTAGCACAGTTGATGGGCGATCCGATTTAAACATCGCCAAATTCTGAGGATATTATTCATTTCACAATAGAATTTTTTATTGCTGTTACGATAGAGACGTTGTCGCATGATATCTATTTCATAATTCGACCCAATATGGTTTTGTAATAATTCCCGTCTCTGCCCAATACTTGACATATAAAATCAGCCTTTTTTAGAAAGAGAATAACAGTACTTTCCTCAATAATCAATGTACGCAATAACAACTTTCTCGGTTCGCTCATCGTGTCAATCTTTAAAACAAGGTTTATACACTCCATAAATTCCAAATCATAGTTGGTACGTAGCCAACTCTGAAATTTCGACGTATTTTGGCACATTTTCATCGATTTCGTGAACAGAAAGCATTGAAGCATTTAGTTTAATAGTCAGGATTAAATTATCGATCAGCATTTTTATCATATCCTAATCTAGCTGCATTCTTTATTTTATCTTTAATCTGGTGCTACAATCAATCATACTTTCTTTTAGCATTCGTATAAAGATATCTTCCTCTCGTGATTCCTCAGAATTTTAACTGATTCGATATTTATTTTATGACTGACATGCCGCTTTATATTATCCATTTTTCATTTCAATCATTTGCTGAACTCTCTATGGGCATTTGCCTTAGGCATATTTTTCAAATAACAGCACTGTCATCATTGCATAAATTAATATCGCAGATTTTTAACTTATTGCATGTTGGATAATGATGTAATATCCGATTCAACCAGTTCAGATAGCCACAATTCCTTGAATCTCAAATAAGGTTTCTTTTTCAAAGGGGATTCATTCCTTTGATCGTTCTTTTTGAACTATTGTAAAAATAAATTAATATGAAATCTTGGATATAATAGATGTTACTCACTCACCCCAGAAAGATTTTAATACTAATCATGGGCATGCCATCCTAATCAGTACAAAACTAACTAAATCACCATCATACTATCATTACAACATTATATTAATTTAAAATTGTTGATTTCTTCAGGCAATAACACAAAAGGTTTAGACTCTGTAACTGTTCCAACAAGAGCTGAATTCCTACACATTCCAATCATCATGTATTTGTATGAAATTTTAAAAAAAAATCTGTCATTCCCATACTGAATATAAACCGCTGTAATACGCTTATCTAGAAAATTTATAACATCACTTTTACAATTATGCATATAAAAATATGTCGAACTGATATGTGGTTTAATTTATGGTGTTGTAATAAAACAAACCTTTTTTTATTATGATCGAACATGGAAAACATTTTTCGTTTTGTCTTGGTCAGAGATTTGATAAAGAAATTAAATTATACAAAATATTTATATTCATCTGGCTATATAAAATTTTGAGTAGAGCCCCAAAACTGTCCCTAAAATCATTGTCGTATATAACCTCAGTTGAATTTTCGAAAAACATATCATATACAGTAATTTTGTACTCTCCATATTCTTCTCAAGTATTTGAATTATTCCTGAGTCATATTTTATATGAGTGCTCCAGATGTAATGTCGATTATGTTGGCAATCCATAAAGATTATGTCGAACAAAAGTGAGCATACACTCAACTGGATCTGTTAATTTTTTTAAAAATCTTTACACCAAAAAATCATTTAACATGAATGAACCAAAAACAGTGGTCGGAATTAAACTCTTTCGATAAATGGATATACCATTTCTCAATCGCTGACAGATTTTCTTGAGAGCGTTGGTATATGCTTGTAAATATTTCATCATTTATTGTTTAGTTTCTCAAAACTTTTTTCGAAGATAATCTAAGAGCAACAGACAAAAAATTTTAAGATGGTATATTACAATTCTAATTATCAAAGTATTTTAAGAATCTAACAAATATTGTATATATAAAATCACTTATTTAATATTGTTATTTTTCGAATTTTTGACATATTAATCAAGCGCTAACTGAAAAATTTAAAATATTGTGTCTGCATGTAAAAGTTTTAAATAAAATACACAAAAAGTAGCTTCAACTAGTTGTTTATTATAACGATTTGATTCAAGAGGCTCTGTATAAGCTACGACACCAAATGGTCACGCTGCTTTGCATTTAACCACAGTCTGCATTCAAGCATCTATGTCAAAAATTTTGTGCGCGAAGGGCTACAACTGGTGCGCGAGAGTATTTTTATTTCGTGCGCGGCCGTGCACGGGCGCAACTTATAGGGAACATATGTCACTAGATGGTTGACCGAGGTGGTGGGGTTTTTTTCGCGATTTTTATAAATTCTTCGCTTATTTTCACATCTTGGCGCAGATGTTGAATCTCTCTAGCATTACAAATTTAATATGTACCATATAAAAATCGACAAAACATTCTGCGCTTGTTATCACATACAGTTTTATTGACACTTCAATTAAATTGGATCCCTGACGTTTAACTGAATATCGTTCAAATTCTTATAGTAGGGGTGCTTATATTTATCGATCGGTTGTTTACAATTATCTGCATCTCTTTCGGAGCACTATGTAAACTCGCTGAATCCCACAGACTGTTATATTCAGTTTTATATCGGAAGACAATCTATAAACGGGTTGTGTAGGTGGAGAGGGGTTCATATAAACGATTCTAAATTGATTTTTTCTGTTGTATTTTTTTTCTTAAATCATAAAAAATACACCATTGTTTATATTCAAGCGAATGGCCATTTCAGCAAATTGAATAAACAGTATGTTTTTGGAAATAAACACATGAAAAAGCTCTAAATTTGATAATATTATCGATAAACCTTTGCACAAAGGATTATTATTTATTTATCTTTTTTTAACTGAAACATACGAAAATTCTGTTTACTATTTGATCCTTCAAGTTTTAGATAATATAAAATTACATATTGACTGATTACAAAATATTCTTTCATAAAAATTTCAGATTTCTACATTTTCGCTCTATTATCTAATCCGAATTACACCACGTCAGATTTTATTGTAAAAAATTCATTTCAAATACCTTGGTTAATAACCGCATGAATATACGAGAATTGAATTTAGTTCATACATCAATTATAACTGTTTTATAAGATACCGTTTTTCTAATAAGCCTGTTAAACGAATAGTTATATGTTTTGGTGCTTAAGGTCACTCAGACAATCCTAACATACAATTTTAAATGTCAACAGATTTTTAATATATTCAAGCAAGAATTCTTGTCCAACATGTTATCGAAAATTGATACAAAATCATTTATATCTATTCAATTTTCTAATTGTTCTAAAATTTATCATAGGTTTAACAATTCGAGTGTTAATATTGATATCTTGACGTCATAATTAAAATTGATAAATGTTTGATAACAGAATATTAATACGAAAACCATCAAAAAATTAGTTTATCGTTTCAGTAAAGTAAAGACAGGATATGATCGATTCTCATTATTGTCTCATGGATATTCATGTTCTGCTTTTTTGAAATGAAGAACAGCAAACTCATTGGTATCTCAGACCTATTAATTAACCAACTCGATGAAAAATGTGGTTAATACATTGCCCAGTGATACTGAAAAAAATGCTGTTTTTTATCATATTTACATGATGCATTGTAAATACATTACATTTGTTGATATATTAGAAAATCATTTAATTCTTTTATTGAGATGATTGACGAATAATTTTTGTCGTAATAATTTGAGCAATAAAAAGTTGATTTTTTTGTTAAAAGTCTGTTCAATCTATTTATAAATCTCAACATAAGGATATAAGTCGTTTATTGCAACCTAGATGAAATGAATTTTCAAAATATCATTTTTGATTCAATAATTGATAAGAAATTGGTGTAAGAATAGGATTATTTCATCAACCATTTCTTAATAGAAACCAGTATACCCGTAAATCAAAGAGATCATCCAAAATCTTTGATACTTGGAATTATAAAAACGATGGTATTTTTAATACTTAGTGCTGTCAGTTCATCAATTATTTCTCACATTCTCTGTTGGGATCAAATGACATCTACAAATAGTTTTCCCTCTGTTATTTGCCGATATTAATTTCAATGTAAATTGGCGCGTTTTGAGATTGATGATTTTAGCTAATTTTAATTCCATTTAATTCATGATGATTAATTCTGATTTTGAACATATTGTGCCATTTCAAATTTAAGAACAAGTTCGATAATATTTCGGAGTAAAATTATGTTTATCATATACTGATTTAAAAAATGTGATTTTGTTTATTTGTTCAGAAATCATCTTTGTGGATTAATTTGCATATTGAAATCTCGGAATTAACACCGTTTCACTAATGTGAGCTATGTCTTTGGAATCACATCTTTTCCAGCGTCAAAGAATTTATTTTTTGTCTATCAAAAGAAAAAAAAAACTCTTTTGCAGTTCCAGTATCAAAATTTACCATGTATTTACTCAGCGCAAGATACAGTTTATTATTTTGTATGCATTTATATTTTTCAAATTAAACTTTATTTCTAGACTAAATGACTATTTATTGGTCGAAGCAGTGCGAGTGCGCTGGGTTACTCTAGATAATCTTCAGATATTTAACTAACGTCAACTTACTCCAATATTTTTAAATTTCTTTTGCCTTTTCTACAATTTCCTATGAATAAATCGATCTTGAAAAATGCAGGCGTAGATTCAGTGATTTTCTCTAAAAACCATACCATCTATACCATGAAGGTCAAATTTGAAGAACATTGAAGGGGATCACTAGTTCGTGATGAAAGTGGGTTCCAAAGTAAAAGATAAAAAAAACATATATTTATAGAAAAACAAAAACGATGCTTGCGATGACGGAGAGAAAAACATCAAATAAAATTTAAATTACGTTTAATGAATACGAATGTGTTTTTGCAAAATTGTTAAACGTCACGCTTGATTGTGCTTAAAATACCGAAATGTCTCCATTCAAAGTCATAAAATCAAATGAAATTTGTCATAAATTATGGTTTTGAGTCTGCATATTCGATGTATTATGTAATCAAATTAAGGCCATCCCATTCTTCTCCTTGGAATCAAACACATTTAAGTTAGGATAAATAACACTGTATTACAAATGCCTCTAGATACGGGAGACGGAGTCTGGTATAAATACAATATTTTAGGTAATTAATGGGATCCCAAATATATTATTTTCACTATCACTTAGAAGATATTGTATCGAAAATATCAATACACGGTAAGTGACGAACATCGAATTGTGATTTAATGGCACATTTAAATGACCCACCACTAGTAATTGCTGATTGTAATGTATTATATAATTGGCATGAATCGGATAAATATATTCAGCACCAAACTGCAAATTTTCTTCACGGGAAATAATGATAACTCCATTTGACTACCAGACGTTAGGAAAATACGAAAGCATTTTCAATCACAAAAATGACGGTATCCTTAATCATTTAGAACCAATTTAACTATTTGAAGAACCAAAACTGTGAATATTGAAACCCACAGCCGTTGAGTTCGCTTTGAAAAAATCGGATAATTCATGTATAAAAATTATTCTTTGAAATACAAATATTAGAACATATGAATGTCACTAATGAATCGCTGGAATGGGTTTGTTGCACTGTAAGTGATTACAAATTGAACGAATGCATTCGTGTTTGGAGAGAATATCTCTGATATATAAATAAATAAATCATGGCCTAACTATACGCACTTCCCACATTTGATGAAATTGTGGAAATGATTAAGGTTGGAGAAATTTATTCAATTATGCACCTAAAAGATGTCTGCCATATAGCTATTACATTTAACATCTCGAGACATGGTTTGAACTTCTACGCACAATAGATTTTAAAATTTATTCTAAATTTTTCGCGAGTTATCATCAATAAGTGCAATTTCTCAGGTAATTATAGATAAAATTCCGAATGGAATGCATCACCTAGCGTATCATTCGGACGATATTATTAAAAACGACAAGAACGAAGAGGAACACATCCGATTAACACACATTTCTTGAATGATTGCGAGATTGAAATTCTCTATATGACTTAGAATCGATGACTATTCTGGAGAAAGCTGTTTTCTTCGGACATCACAATATCAATTACGGAATCCTGAAAGTCTTAACAAATGTGAAGCGATAAAAAATATGCCAGCCATAACAACATCAAGAAATTAACCCTTTTGGGGAGCGATGTCATATAATAGTAAATTTGTTCAAATTCGGCATTTTGATGTTTGATTTTACTACCTCACTACCAAGAACGAAAGATGATTTGGGAACACCAAAAACCGAAGCTTAGTTACTGATTGAAAAATACACTCATGTCTGTTATCATATTAAGATAAAAAAGAAGAGTAATTTATTAAAAATTATAAATCAAATTCTGGAATATGTATTACCACGTTCTAAATTTCAGATTTGAAGAATACAAACCGATCACATGTTTATAAGACTCTTAAAAATTTTAAAATCGTTATATAATTACTGAAAATGAGGTTTTTGCAATGATTTTTGCCCCTAAGAGTCACATCAATATCTGTGTGGACGCCATTATACATTAATTGTATGATCATCCAACTCACAAAAATACTATGCAGAAAAGCTGGATCGTCAATTATGGAATCGGAAAATACTGCTCGATGGTCACTACTTCTAATTTTAATATC
The DNA here is from genome assembly GCA_000827895.1 of Thelohanellus kitauei. Taxonomy (NCBI): domain Eukaryota; kingdom Metazoa; phylum Cnidaria; class Myxozoa; order Bivalvulida; family Myxobolidae; genus Thelohanellus; species Thelohanellus kitauei. The sequence continues at coordinate 6,872 of JWZT01002090.1, forward strand.
AATATGATATTAAACATATAAAAGGAAGGTAAAACATCATTCTAAGCGCCATATCTAGATAACATACCTAGGTTGAACAATATGACGAATCAATATAGAACAAGCAGTTTAAGATTGTACACAAATAAATAAACCTGGAAATAAAAATTGTCCAAAATTAAACATACAAAGATAAAACAAAATCGAGAGGGATAAAGTTCATAAAGCAACTTAGGCCTTAGAAGAAAATGATGCCAGATAATACAACCCGTATGATGATAAACGATTCTATCTTTAGAAGAAAACGCATGGGAGAGGAATGAAAGGGTAACAGTTTCTGAGTCTTTGAAAAGCAATTGAATCGCTTACCTCGATACAAGTCATCCGAGGACAAGACCCATGAAACACTTATCCAGAGTGCAAGTTTGGTGGCCTCATATAAAGCAGCAAATTGTGTAATATTTACAGGGGGTGCTCTAGATGTCACCCAATGATAGATAAAATTTATATACTCATATTCTAACATCTGAACCATCATCCAAGAAATGGGATAAATTAAAAATAGACCTGACAGAATCTTTTGACAGAAAGTCACCATATGTTATCGCCGACGCTTGCCTGATATGAAAAAACGTTTTGCCGTCAAAACATTCACATCCAAAAGAGCTATCAAACGCTAACTCGATCTTTTTTAGGTTTGGCGTTCCAAGGAATCTTGATACTGAAGGTGGAAAAAAGTTTATTTCAAAAAGATTTAATGATATTTGTTCTACCCAAGGGATAAATCATATATATTAAACTCCATCGCACTATTGATCAAACGGATTTGCGGAGAGAGTGATACATACAGTTTAGGATAAATATGCTTATTTGTATAAATACATTCCAAGAACAACAATTGATGATCACACTCTTCTGGTCAGGAAAAGATATATAATCCTCTACCATGAGATCACCAGCAGAAACACAGCTTGGACGTAGACACAGGGGCACACTGGATCGCTCAAAATCATTTGCTTCTGCAAATATCTGTAAAGTATCTACCAATGTGAAATATTTCAACCGCAGAGACAGGCCCTAAAGCTGATTTCAAAATAGGGGATAAGGTTTGTGTAGTACAAAAAGGGAAGAAAGGGTACCAACAAATCCTGTTCATCAAAAGAACTCGTCACCCATCATACGAATCAGAATCGTAAGGAAATACAATGTGAAATCACGCATATCAGCTCTGAATGAGGGCCCTTGAAAATATGCCATTCTTACTTTCCAGATTTTCAGAGATCAATATGGCTCAAAAACATCCAGTCTGACTACCAAAGAACAACGTTAGAGGAAACGGATAAACAATAGATATGCGAACGTAATTCGATTTTTACTAGATTTACACCTGAATAATAACTTATTCAAAAGTATTCAGCATGTGAAATGTGCTTCATGTTATTTTTTTCTCAAGGAAAGGCTAATGTGAGGATCTAATTTACCGGATTCAGCTTTTGCTGCAATTAATCCTCAGTGTTTAAGGTTTATGAGGCGATTCGTTTACGTAATAGCTTTTATCCAATAACCAAGCAGAGTCGTTTTCGAGGCATGTCTTAGATTATGAAGGATAGAATGATAGATTATATTGCGAATTAGTGTGCTAGTTCATACTTAAAGTAAAGGATTACGAGATTAGTGTTACATCTTAGTTTAATAACCTTTCTAAACTAATCGGTTCCAGGATTTTATTGCGTCACTATGGTTTACATGGTAATTGATCTTGGTTTTAAAGTCTTACAGGTAATTTGTATAACCATCTGCTTTTGTGGTAATTTATTAACGGTGAGTTTGTGCGTTAGATAGCTTTTTTCATACTACTTGATGTTCATGAGTGTTATGAATATACAGGGCCATAAATACATTCATGGGTATCGAAAAATTGCCCCAATTGACTATATCAACAGGTAAAATACACTGTATTGTGTTTTTTTTTGGTGTAATACTTGAAGCGATCTCTGGAATAGAACATAATGGACATTTCGCACACCCATGGTTACTGTAAAACATCCTAGTTTAAACTTCTCGACACTTTACCCTACAATTAACAAATTTTATGTATTCGACAAAATATATCACTCTTCAAAGTCATATCTGATGAAAATAAGAATCTGGAGTAAACCCGCCTGTAGATCTGCACTTAAAAATGAGAAAATAAGGGCCAATTTGGAGTGATTCCCATTCTATTTAGCTAGAGAACAGGTTGCCTAGCTTGTCTGAGTTACCGCATTTATTGCGAGGAAAAATTTTTTCAACGCCCCCCTTTTTTAATATAAAATGACATTTTATCAATTATCATTCTTAAACAAAAATACAAATCAAATGGAGTGGCCATCAGATTTCAAAAAATTGTTTTGTATAGATTTTAAATTCATCCGAATATTCTTAAGAAAAAAAATGATAAAATTTCAAACTGGTGGAGGTTCAAAGATTTGCCAATATCTGGTTCCTATTTCTTGAGACTTGGTCTCAAATCGCAGCGGTTGGCAATTTTTATTAGCCATCTTTTTTTGAACGTAAACCGGAAATTCCACTAATTCCTCGTTCAAATTAATAGGCTTAAGGAAATTCTATTAAAAATATCGGAACTCTTGTCGACAATTCTGACTTTACAGCTGGTACTTATTATGAAGACAGGATTCCTTGTATCCATTTCTGAATTTAATTTTAGTTCTTCGTTTACTGTGAGTGTCGATCGCCTCAATTCTATATTTGACGAATCTACAGTATCTGGATTATCTAAGTGGCCCAAAATTTAACTAGGTCTGACAATGTTCAAAGTATTTCTAAAATGTTTTATTAAAATCATCTTGAAGATCTTCCAAACGTTGACAGTATAGGAATATGTCATTCTATTTAGAATATACTTGTTAAAATGTGCAGAAATAGTTGTATCCTCTCTACCTAACATTCTTTTGAAAAGTAGAAGTTTTTCCATAAAGACAGATATAACGTTTATGGCATTAATTTAATTCAAAAAATCAGCTTGTAATTGTATAATAATAGTGTGGAATATCATAAACCTGTCTGTAAAATAATTTATATCATTTTTGGATAAATTTAGGTTTTGGTGCAGATTAATGTATTTATGTTAAAGGTAGCCGATTCCAGAGTTAAAAAATTAGAAAAACATATTCACACAAATTCCTTTTGATAGGCTATGAATTCATTGTGTATCAGATACGATTGTATTCTTCATCATTTACACTATAAAGTCGGCTAAATAAATTGTCTTTAAATGAATTGCTTATAATGTGATTGACTGGACTAATGATGTTATAAATCAATGTATTCAAACCTTCATTGAGATTTCTTGATATCCAAAGTTGACAATGAAAAAACACAATGAATTTTAGAGTGTTTTCTATAATTTTTGTTTTAAACGCGCTATAAAACTCCATAACACGCTATCATTGCCAGAGCTCTATCATTAGCCTCCGACAATATTTTGTGCATATTAATGTTATTCCTATGAATATACCTATTAAAAGCGTCAAATTCGTTTCGAATATACTATCAGTTTTTAATTTTTTGCAATAATAACTCTTCACAGTCATTCGAATATTTTAGGAACCGAAATTAGAAATGAGCCGTGCTTCATTCTTTTGTAGAGTTGATTCATTAAGTTGAATAGAAAATTTGCATGTTTTTAAATAATTGTTAAGTGATGAATAAACGTGCGTCGTAATTTCCTCTTTTCTTCATTGAACAGAATTATTACTCAGAGGAAATTAATTTTGATATCTACAGGTTTCGGATAATGGAGAACAGTGTTATGTTTCCTCCTCAACCGCAGGTAATATTAACTCATATCCGATTGTATATGGTTTCCCTGATTTTGTGATTAACAATAAAATTTTATGACCAGCTGTTTTTACTACCCTGTTCTTGATGATATGCAGACAAGATAATGTTTGATAAATTTGGCTGATTTATGTATGGCGTTCAGCGTCCTTGTAAATATGATAACTCTTTGTCGTTTGTGTCCGAGTGCATTTTATAGAAGTGATCGTTTAGCATAGAATGATTCATTAAACAAATCATTTTGACAAATTAAAAATAATGGTAATGAGCTGTTTATATGAGTATGTGTAAATCCATACCCCAAATACCCAATACTCTAGAGCCGACTTTTTTTTCTGAGCCACAGACACGAAAGAATGAAATATTTTTATGCCCATAATATCTAATTTTTTATCACAGTCAGTGAAAATAGAAACGAAATTAGTGCAGTAAAGATGTCTTATATACAATGACTGTTTCTGTTATGAATTTTTATCTTTCTACTTTTATAAACATACAAAATTTTTCGAAATTTACAAGCGGAATTCGCGATTTTTCGCTTTACGAAATAAATTAACCATTCCTCGTCGAGGTTTATGGAATGTTATCAGCCAATATTAAATGAACATTTAAATAATAAGATATTGAAGGGCCGAATTGGTGCCCAATTTCTCAATGCTGGAGAATCGACTCTTCGTTGTTATATATATTGCATTTCAAAAGCTTAAAAAATGTGACGAAGCTCAACAAATTATCAGTCAATCGTTTTTTTCGTACAATAAGGTAAATTTTTTTGCACTAGATTTGTTTTAATATCAAGAGTTGTTAATAAAGTCTTAAATCACATCGCGTAATTATCAATCATTAAGAGTCTATGAAAAACGAATACCGCAGTATATTTATACCAATATTTAGTGAATTACTCCTCATTTGCATTTAGATCAATCAACAGATATCTTTTGTTTGTAGGACTCTTTCAATGTTGATTGAGCCATCATTTTTGGTCTATCGTCCACACTAGACACTGATATTTATTACAATCCTAACACATAAATTTTATTCTTTGAATTATCAAAAAATCTTAAAGATATATTTTAGAGAAGTACCAGAACAAAATAAAAAGTTTTTCGAGAAAAGAATCCAATGTTCCAGAAAACTGGAGGTTGGTTTGTGATGAGGTAATTATCAACTATTTGAATCACTTATTTCTATTTATGACTGTAATATTAATTATGTATTTGTTATCAACCATCTCTTGATTCTCTTCAAGAGGGCAAAAAAAATTTTGTCTGGTTTCATTTACTGCCCATGATTTATAGCCCAGCGCCTTCTTTGGAAACCTATGAGCTCAAAAATCAATGAGCAGATTACGGAATTTATCAAATTTTAAATTTTTGCATTTATAACATACACTATACCGGATTTAATATTCAACCCTTTCCAGTCTGCTGCGCGCGCGTCACTTGTTTAACATAAAATGGATAATTTTAGTCCTTTTTCGTCGCATTAGACAATTTTAACGATGATACTTTTACATCCAGATTAAATTCTTCGAACATCCAGATAAAATTTTTCGTTTTCTGTCATGATTTTTAATAATGTGCCAAAAAAATATGACGCGCGCGAGTTTGGTGGAAACGATTAAGGGAAAAATGCGGTAAAAAATGATTTTTTATATGAATCTGACATTTAATAATGAAATATATAATAAATATGAATGGCGATTTCTAAAATTCTGGTGACTTTTAATTCTGGAAAGTAGGAAACCGTGTTAAATAAACCAAAAAAACCATTTACATATATGATCAGCCACACTATTTAACCTTGTGTTCTTAAATTTATAAAATTCATCTGTAAAAAATAGTCATTTTATGCGATATTTATATAATGGACAAAGATAAATGATCTTTCGATCTATATAATAATCCTTGCAATCTAATTAATGTTGCCATAAATCAATGATTTCTTGCGCGGGACTAAATAATAAACCTTCAATAAGTTATCTACACAATTTTTATCTATTTTCCATTTTTTTAGATCAGCTATAGTGATAAGTTTTGGTAGAATATTTCGCCAAAAACCTAAAACCTTCAAAAAACAATGAAAAGTAAGGAAAGGGTGTAAAAAATAAAAGATGATGAATATCACATTTTTTCTATATTCAATTTTGACCTCATATTGCTCAATGTTCCTTTTCGGAAAAATTTCCTATTTTTAGCCATTTAGCACTATATTATCCATAAAAGGATCATTCGCTAGGCACGATAAAGCTTTTGTAGATTCAAAAAATTATTTAGTTCCGTCACCATTACACCATTTTCCGTCAAAAATTGACGACGTTCTGATGATGCCATTCAAATTTTCGTATGTGTGAATTATTAGAACATGTAAATTTTAGGAAGATTCTGTGCTGTTGGGCAAAATCGAATTTGAGTACACGATAGCACATATTACACTCTTGAATCTGAATGAATATTCTCACACCCCTTAAAGGCAAAAATATATATATATATATATAGCGACGAGCTACGCACCACCATATGATACAGACGACGAAAGCCGAGCAACAGGGAATACGGAATAGAGGTTATCAACAAATATAACATAGATAAGCATCTATATTGGTGACCACTCAAAAATGAACGCCGACACTAATGCCGTCTAGCTAAAGGTTCACACCTTCTGGACGAACAAACCAGATGTTTAGTTTAATCAGACCGAAGCTCAGTTCGCTCTCAGAAAGATTTCTGACGACGCAACCAAATACCACTATGTGGTAGCGGCTCTCGACCAAACTACTGCCTCAGCTGTTAGACGTTCTTCAGAATCCCCCAGCTAACAACAAATACAAAAGACTCAAAGACCGTCTTATCACAGTATTTGGAGTCAACAGACGGCGTAGAGCTGCCCAACTGCTCGATCTCAAGGAATGTTACGATCGGAAGCCGTCTGCTATCCTAACTGAAATGCGGTACCTTTTTGGCTGGCATACATCATGCATGCTCTTCGAGGAAATTTTTCTACGCCAGCCGCCAGCAGACATCCGACTACCGCTCGCCCACGCCGATTTCACGGATTTGGATATTCTTGGAGAATACGTCGACGAAATTTGGCAAGCTCGTGCTCCCAATTCCTTCATCGATGCTTTTAAGGCAGCGAAATCGAAGGTGCAAAAGCATCACGACTTCCCAAAACCGACGTCACTCCAGCTCTTTCCGACGGCGGTGAATAGTGCTTTTTCCATATAAAATATCGATTCAAAGCCAAAAAATGCACCAAGCCAAGCATCTTTTCCCAATCCAAAGCCAAAGAGCCGAAACTCACCACTGTCTCAATGGCCATTAACAAAGGCTCGTTGTTGTACCCAAACGACAAAATTTAAGGGAGACGATTCTTGGTAGATACTGGCGCCGAGATCCGTGTGACTCCAGCTTCACGCGAAAACCGCCTGCACCTGAATAGGAATGCATCTATAACAGCTGCTAAAGGCACCCGTATTCGAGCATATAGAGAACGTACTCTAAAAATTAACTTCGAATGAATGTTTCAATGGCCGTTTATCACCGCAGACGTTGATTAATCGATCATTATAACAGAGTTTCTGAAATCTTTCAACTTAGTAGTCGATTTGATAGGCAAGTCATTGAATGATCCCCGAACGTCTTCATCCATCTCATGTTGCCTTTCCTCGCCCAAAGACTCCGGATGTCTCGGTCTGACAGTATCAGACGCAAAATACTCCAATCTTCTCAACGAATTCCATAGCATAACCATCGAGAACTTTTCTCAGCGTGAATGCAAGCACAGCGTTGAGCATCGGATAATCACCGAGGGTCCAGCATGTTACTCACGGGCTCGAAGACTTTCCCCTGAGAAGCTAGTCGCCGCAAAACTGGAATTTAAAAACATGGAGAACCTTGGCATCGTTAGACGTTCTAACAGCCCGTGGACCTCTCCACTCCACATGGTGACAAAGAGTTCTGATGATTGGATACCATGTGGCGACTACCGTCTGTTAAACAGTGCAACCATTCTCGACCGATATCCAGTCCTTCATACACATGATTTTTCCACAATTTTGGCTGCGATGAATGTATTCTCAAAAATAGATTTGGTTCGCGGTTATCACCAAATCCCCATAGCTGAATGCGATATCCCTAAGACAGCCGTAATTACACCCTTCGGCCTCCTCGAAT
>JWZT01002090.1:15059-35370 GCA_000827895.1 Thelohanellus kitauei
TCTTCCGATCTTAGCCATCGACAAAGTTAAGGATTCCCTTGCTAATGGTACGTTTTTGGTTATTCCAGAATTCGACTCAACTCTTGCTTTGACAATCGACACTTCCGCAGTAGCAGTTGCTGCCGTTTTGGAGCAATACGTCGATAAATCATGGCAACCACTGAGTTTTTTCAGTCGAACTCTCAAACCAGCTGAACAGAAACACAGCTTTTTCGACAGAGAGTTTCTCTCTTTATCTCTCGCTATTCGTCACTTTCAATATCATTTGGAGGGCCGCTCGTTTGTCGCTTACACCGATCACAAGCCCTTAACCTTCGCGATCAATAAAGCTTCGGAGCCATGGTCCGTTAGACAGCAAAGGCACTTAACATCAATATCGGGATACACGACTAACATCCAGCATGTTTCTGGAAAACACAACGTCGTCGCCGATGCCCTTTTTAGAATCGAACTCAACACTCTGAACAATTTCTCGATCGGTATCGACTAAGAATCTATGGCTAGGGATCAAAAAGCGACACGTTCGAAAGCCAACTACTTGATACCAAAACCGGGTTAATATTCAAAAAAATTGACCTTACGACCCCTGGCAGTCAGATATTATTCGACGTTTCGCGTGGATATACTCGCCCTTTATTACCCGCCAACTTGATGAAACGCGTTTTTGAAGTTATACATAACATAGCGCACCCTCCATACGATCAACTAAGAACTTGGGGGAGAGTAAATTTATTTGACCTGGGCTTAAAAAACAAATATCACAATGGTCCCGTTCTTGCAATAGATGTCAGATCGCCAAAATCCACCGATATGCTAAAACTCCTTCTCAGTAATACGAAATACCCACTGGCAGATTTATGCATATAAACATAGATTTGGTCGGACCATTGTCAACTTCAAAAGGATTTTCCCATCTACTTACGATTGTAGACAGGTTTACAAGGTGGCCAGAAACCATTCCTATCGGCGATACATCCTCCAGCGAGTGTTCATGGGTTATCATTTCTCATTGGATCGCCAGATTTGGCGTCCCGATGCCCATTACGACCGACCGGGAGCCTCAATTCACATCTGACCTTTCGAATCAGCTAGATAAAATTCTGGGATACCATGTTCATCGCACCACCGCTTACCATCCCCAGACTAACGGGTTAGTTGAGCGGTTTCACCGTCACCTCAATACAACACTTTATTCCCGGTTGGTAGGCCCCAGTTTGGTCGAAGAAATATCATGGTTACTTCTTGGAATACGTACCACTTCAAAAGAAGATCTAAAGGCTTCATCGACTGAGCTGCTTTATGGCTCAGCTATCAGTGTAAATCGTCGATTTTATTCCTCAACAAGAACAAGAAATTTCTCCACAAATTCTTCTCGACCAACTCCGAACCAAAGTCAAGAATTTGTACCCAATGTCGCCTTGTTATCACGGGAATACGCCAAAATTGTATCTGTCCAAGGATATATACCTCTCGCGATTCGTTTTCGTAAGACGAGACGCCTATATAAAGGCTCTAACACCTCCTTACAATGGACCCTATCTCGTCTTGGTATACAGGCCGAAATCGTTCAAAATTCAGATCGGCGAAAAAACTGAAACGGTATCGATCGACCGGCTCAAGGTGGCGCATATCAATGAGGATAATCGAGACCCTATGCACAAACCAAGACACAGAACACTCTCTCACAACGTCACGCTCCTCGTTATTTCCAAGCAAAACGACACATGTCTACTTCCAAAATTTGTTAATGGTAACGTTGGTGCTGAGGATGGTAGTGTAGCGACTGGCCACGCACATTTACGTTACACCGCCGACTAAAGCCGAGCGGCCACGAATGCGGATTATAGGCTATTAACATATCTAACATAGATTAGCATCTATATATATTAATTTACTTATACATACGAAATCGGAACCTTTGAATGCCAAAATTGGAAAGTAATTCATTTTGGACGGAAAACGGTGTATATAATTCGGCTATCGAGAATTTATCTCTCTTAAGACGCTGGGTTAATACCCAGTATGTTATATAAGGCGAGGTTTACAAATTGTTTTTTTTTAACCTCTGTATATTTTAGACCATTTGTTTACGCAAACACTCTTCGGTTTATGGACATCAATTTCATTTTACATTTTTGAATTAAAATTATATGTTTTTGAAATTTTGTAATGACCTAAAAAATTAAACATGATTTAAAGAGGTTTTATAATCACGCCCATGCACGAAATTCATAATCTCTTGCAACATTAATTACTTTGGTCTGAAGGATTTGTAATTAAATCGAAAATGCCTGAGTCCAATACCATTTTTAGTACATTTTTATGATCAGAAAGATTTAATTCTGGATTAACTCTTTTTAAGACATTAATCATGCACTTGTCGAGTTCTTCCGATATAATGTGTATCGAATGCCATTAAACACTTTCTTTGAGTAAAAATCTTATGCAAATGTGCTATAATTCGGTCATCAATACCAATTTAAAAAAACATTACTGAAGATAAAAGTAACAACTATTAAATTATGGACGCATGCGCGCATTGGTTCTTGAATTAACACTTGCAATGGCCAACAGAGAGAATGCAAATGGTTCAACTGAGAAGAAATCAAGACGACCAAAGAGCAAAGGTCAAGGACCGCGTGAAAATCAGACAACTGCCGACGACTCAAGTATGCTAATTAATCAGCAATACATGGTATTCGAAAATATATTGGTTCCGAAGAAAATACCCCTGTTCTGTTCAGCTACTATAGAATTCAAGGGATACAGATTTGTAATCATCGAGGAACCCCGCGAAGTCAACTTTGCTGAATTTGTCGAAGTAATCAATGAACGCGGGATAAAATACATCGCTCGGTGCTCAGAACCTGAAATCAGTGCAGAAAGATTGGAACAAATCGGGGTTCAAATCATCGTAAGTATTTTTGTTATACCGTTTAAAAGAATTAGTAATTAGGAGGATTTGGCTGGATTACTGCCTACATAAATGTGTCAGGTTTTTATATTAAGATAATGTAGATTGTTTGAAATTTGAGCTTATCATATTAGGCTATTTTTTAACCACTTTGTCTTAAAATTGGTTCAGAAAATAGGATAATTAGTCATTTTTTTATTTTACGCATTAATCTCGATATTTAATTTCTGAGTTCATTTACTCTCCCATTTTAACTCTTTAATCATTTTTTAATGGACGTTAATGGTGTGTCTCCTTTATAATTTTTTGGGGTCAATTGGTTTTTCTTTTCTACCCTATGACCCTTGTAGCAAAGGCAATTTGTGCGTTTTAACCCTCACGAGAAGAGGGTTTTGCCAGTTCTTTGGAGTTTCTCTAAGTAAAAGAGGGCTGATGAATTCACTGGTTGTTTAGCAATATTTCCTCTAGTAAATAACATGAATCTTCTCAATTACATCCAGATATTGAGACAATAATCATCAACAAGATTAGCACAGATAAGGTTTCTTAACTATTCCCTCTTGATATTGATTTTAAGATTAAGAGTTGCCCTTTTATCAAGCTTTATTTTCAAAAATAATGCCAATATTTTGAACCCAATATAAACTTCAGAAATAGTAATTCATGTTTTAGTCGAAATAATGTAAATCACATTTTGATGATTGTTCAGGCCCGCTTTCAATAGATTCTGTAAAAGTTGACCCAAACACTCTGTATTATTTGATATTTTCCGTCCACGCGTTCATGTCTTGAGTTTCCCATTACATACATACGAACGACCAAAAAATAAATATACAAACAAATTTAGAATCCTAAATTTAAATCGAATAGACTGATTTTCAAAAAAATCTTTATATGAAATGCCGAACTAAAGTTTTAATATTATTTAGAAATCTGTAACGTATTTCATTCTATCATATGGATCGTTAATAATCATATGTACTTGATTGTATAAACCAGAAGTCGTTTTTTCGTTTTAAAATTTTTACTCGTTCCCAAAGGGCAGAGGAACTGACTTCTGTAGTGACTTCCGATGTTGTATTCCAGTCTTGAGACAAAGATTTAGATTGTAAATTTGATATTCGAAGATAAAATGCTTAAACGCGAATTTTACAGATTACACAGACATTTGACCACTCTTTAGGGTGGCACTATGGGTTTATTCGGCTAATATGGCAGAAAAATTTTATAACTAAGAAATGGCGCTCTGATTTTTGGATGCATCGCCGTGGGTAGAGAATTGATTGTGTAATCCGTAAAATTGTCTTTTTATAGCCGTAATTCAATCCCCAGCGATAAGTAATGAGTTCATTGGAATAATTTAATATTTCCTCATACACATACATCCCGGAAATTCACGTGAAACAATATTTTCAATAAACAACAGATTTTATGTTTTTATGAACTTTATTGCGTATATAAACTCGAAAAATATATCTTTGGTAGATTTTATAAATTAAATACTTTTTGTTTTATTATATCCAAAATTATTTTAATTTATTCAGGAGTTAGAATTTCGTGAAGGAAGTTTTCCCGATGAATTTATTATAAAAAAATGGTTAAAGGAAGTGGACCTCATTTCCAAAAATTCCCCCGGATCTATCATCGCGACGCATTGCCTTGGGAGTTTTGGGAGGTACGCGATTCGAAAATAATTAGAGCGCCAACGATCGTAGCTCTTGCGCTCATCGATGCGGGCATGTCTTGGCTTGACGCGGCTACCTTGATCCGAGAGGTGCGACCCTTTGCTCTTAATCTAAAGCAGCTCGATGGGCTAGAGCACTACAAACCTTTGAAGTACTTAAAAAAAAGGTCAAAAGGCAAATGCGATATCCTATAAGTACGTGTATATATACGTATTTGTTGTTTTAATAATTTAAAACTTTAATGTTCCGTCATCATTCGAGGCATAACCTGTTTACCCCTTCAAGATTGAGAGTTGCTGAAGTCGTTGTCATTAAATGCCTCGTACTTTTTACAAAATAACGTTTTTTACACAGCAGTATTATTGATGCAGAATGGTAGACAGGTCCCAATCCTTTTAAAGCTATATGAATTTATCAGACGAATTCAGGACTCGTGGCCAGAGATATCTGGGTCATAATAAACAAATAATAAGTATTTCTGGCCTATCTTTTCGTTTGTAGGAAGGAAGCCTCCTTGATAAACTTATATTGGCTACGAATGCTCGCTTATATGTGGAATATTGTCATAAGAGTGATTAAGGTCTGGAGGAATGTATTTAATAACGAGATCCAATATCTTAGAATCAAGTTATGGCTGTTATAAAACAAGGTGCTTTCCACACATAATCTTTTAGAAGTATGCGGACTGAAACTCATTTCAAGGAAAAACAAAAATGAGTGGCGAACCCCATCATTGTACAATAGTTTTCAAAATTTAATTGTCAATGTTCACTCTAATATAGACTCCCTTTTTACTTTAAAATTACAATAATGTAGCTTTTCTAACTTAAATAACTTAGTTTGAGGACATTTGAGAAAATAGTGACCATCGGATGCACATGCACCTTATTTTACACTGTGTTAACTCATCTATAATGACATTTATGACCACACGTGGAGTTCGACTACAATGTTCTGGGTTCGTATTTTTAATAGAGGATTTTGTAAATAGCAATGAGGCTACTTCGGTTGATATATCATAACAAATAAATTCTGAAGACGACTCATACAAAGAAAGTGCGACTGATGAAAACTGAAGTTTAGATTAAATATATTTTTAATTTTAAAGAGAAATACACTATTTCTAATGAATTTCTTAAAATTTGAGCTGATGAAAAGTGTAAAAAAAGAGGAGAAAATCAAACGAAAATTGCCTCTACCGAAATATTTTTCAATTTGCCCTTACATGAACATTTGGAGGGTGTCAAATTTTAAAAATAAAATTACAAGTGTCAATTTCAATTAACTGATAGCAAGAGTTGTCCTCAATAACGACTCTAGTTTTATTCCATCATCTGTTGTAACCGCGGAGCAGTCAAATAGAGTCTCCATTAACAACGTATATCAATAAGCAAATCCTTAATTTGGTGAATCCTGAGAGAGGAGTCGTGTACCTGAACAAAGCTTCATAACATTCACCAAAGAAGAGAATACATATTGTAATTATGATTTGAGGCAATGTTTCTGCATAATGATCTCTAATTTTTCTGATTATAGACTAGAAAATATCGTCATAGCTATAGCTATACTTGACATCAGCCCTCACCTTGACCGTGCGTCGCTAGGTTTGGCTCCATAGATTTGTGTGCCAGCTAAACCGGAATCAGCACTTTTCTTTGAGGTTACATCACTTTGTGGCGTTTTATATTTTTTATCACGAATATGTTCACTTAGCGGCGAGATAATCTATCAATCTTAATAAAATTAACTCTAATTTATCATAAATTTACAATGGATAATTCTCCAAACCATGAATGAAACACCGTGTCAACGCTGGTTCAGAATTCTACTCTTCAACTCTAATTTTCGCTGTCTTAATCACCTCCGCAAACCCCATTGATAAATACTTTAACAGCTTAAAAGGCTAATAGGGCCACACAGAGCAGAAAATACATATTGAAATCTAATAAAAATATACCCTCAAAAATTTTTTAATAATCCGCAAAATTTAATAGTGAAGGTAATTTCGTCATTTTAGAAAAATTTTCGAACATACGATTTAGTATAGGGGTATATTTATCCTAAAAATCGTTAATGTTTTGTTCCTACAAATTTTTTTTGCTTAAATTTTTTCAAATAAAATTGTCGCCAATAATGGGATTAAAAATAAACATTTCATTGAAGCCTTGATTAGTGTACACACATTTTAAAACTTAACCTCTCCAATAGAACAAAACCTAGAACGTATGTGTTGAGATGGCAGCCTAGGTCTCATTTTCCTAAAATATGTGCCATTTGTTCTGTGAGTTAAATTTGTGAACTTGGATTTATAAAAATTGAAGTCCGTATATGGATGTAAAAATAGTCAAATGATATTACAGAATCTTTAAATTAAATTTACAAAAAAGTGTAAATGAGACAATTGATGTGTATGCGAAAAGAAATCTGAGTTTGAGGATAAAAGAACGCAAGGTTGAAAGAATATTGGCTACTCTAATAATTTAAGTATGGTTTGAAATCAAAATTATGGACCTAAACCAATTATAACTTGATTGAGAGAGTTGTAAAACGTGTTGGCTGGCACAGAATCCCATGATTTTAGTTCCATTTTGATCGTTTGATAATCATGAGAAGATAATATGGCCGGAATGTTTTCAGCATTTTCATATGTTAAAAATCTATCAATCGGAGTTTATAGTTTGTATTTCTGACAATTTTTTACGCAAAATTTCGTCTATCGGCGTAAAGTTTGAAAAAAAATTTGTACAACCTCGAGGTGTATTGAGGGAGATGGAAGCTATTAATTATTAAAATGTTGATGATCATGGTATTATATGTGTTTATCATCAAACTAATTTTCCACTTCTGTTCATGTTTAAACAATGTCATAGCATTAATTTTTAGCTATATCGGGTTATCGATCAGTGTTGTATTGTATAATCCTCAATTCATTAGTGTTTTGCAGGAGAGTTTAGAGTAGAGTATTAATGTTTTCTAGAATTTTTTCGCTAAAAGTCGTGGCGCCAAACTCTGAATTTTTTTGAAGTAACGCACAAAGTTTTCCGAAATTTTGATTCTGCAAAATATTCAAAACTAAGTATCAGTTGATTAGTGAGAAATTGCTTTCAGAAAGATATTCGTTTTAATTATTTTTAAAGGAAAGTAAATGGTCATAAGTACATATCATAATTTAATAGAACAACACTCTGTTAACTTTCCTAACAAAATCTACATTATCGTAAACACACCTCTGAAGATGATACGAATACAAACTATCTGGTCATAGCCGCGCCTTTTTAAAATTTCAAACATCTTGGGAAAAATTTATCAATTCAACAATTGGTATCTAAACACCGTTGACTTTTTATTGAAATTAGCTTTCAAGTTGTAAATATGATGGCTATGGTTTGAAAAGAATAGTTATTAAACGAATGATCTTTCAAAGCGATCGATTATTTCATTTTCGAGAGTTCAGTGAGGTTTTGCTTATGAAAACAATGAAAGGCTGTTTATATTAATATTGAATATAATGATCATTTCAAGAGGAAGATTAACAAATGTGATCACTGAAGAAACGTGGAACAATTACGAACCTTGTGATTGTAAATTGTAAAAAGATGTGAAATTAAATATCTTCGTGGTTTCTCAAGATAATATTAAAGCTAAGATACCAAATAATGATTCCATTCATAAGGTTATCGTTGATTTACTAATAAAAATCTAAACTAATTCAATATGTTTAACGATCTTAAAAAATTATCCAAGATACCCTTCAGAAATCAAGGTAATGCCATATTTGATAGTAAAATCATTTTTATGATATTTAGTATGATACGATAATGATTTAATAATTCTTCCTTGGGCTAGTTTCAAAATTTTGACGTTATTTCCCAGATTCAAATGAAGTAAATTGACGAAAATAAAACTTCTCTCATATGATTGTGTCCTATATATCTATTATTCTTTTTGACAGCGCAACGTTTCTTGAACCTGGTTGATGTGCTATGATAATAAAAAATGAAGCCAGAATCTTTCAGATTGATGAGAATCAAAATAGAGTATAATATACAGCAGGCTAGAATGTTAAAATCATCCAGGATTGACTGTTTAAAAAAGTATAATAAAGTATTTGATTAAAGGGCTATATAAAACAGAAGAATATATCGATTTATCATACCAGAACTACTGCCAACGTTTAATAATTTGTATCAGAAACTGTTGACAGAAGATCTGGGTTATCTTTATACTTATCATACAGTATTATTCTGCAGGTAATACACTAGTTCCGATTCAAAACAGCTGACTTTCAAATGATGGCGTTCAAAGGTTCCGATATGGAATTTATTGTACAAAGTAAATTTTAGAAAGATTCTTTGCTATAAGGCGATATTAAAATCTCAGTAAACAACAGCTCATATTCTACTTTTGAATTTAAATGAATTTTGTTTCAACTTTAAAAGGTTGAACATATATTAATTTACTGATAAATACAAAGTCGAAATCTTTGAATGTCATCATCTAAAAATCGGCCATTATGCGCAGTAAAAGTTGTAATTCAGTAAGTTTTTACAGATTATAAATTGAATTTAAAAAATAAATTATTTATTCCAGCTATTCGTATCGCTAAGTTTATAAGAAATGAACTAGAAGTCATCAGAACTCTCAATCACTATGTATTGGCATTTTCACAGTTCTAGAAAATTGTATTAGATAAAATTATGATTTATGATATAATACACAGATTATGTAAGCAGTAATTAATAATTTTACACTTTTTGACGTAGAAAGACGCTGTTTAATTGTAGGAAACACATTTTCTATCTGTAAGATGCATATCTCTCAGATCTTTCTTCCCATAGATATGGAATATTGTGAGTTAAACCTCGTACATGGGTGACACCCCCATCTCGATTCCATTTTGTTTTGTAATGATTTAATTTTACCACCAATTTTTTACAAATAGTAATCCAGAAGAAAACATAGAAGAAATTAGTTTGATAAAGTAAACCGATTGAAAATTGCTTAAAACAACAAGCTAAGTCACAATGTAAAATCACGTTTTTGTTAACACACCATTTACCTTATTTCCCATATTTTTGAATTGATTGATCAGAGTTGATATGTCGTAGGTTTATGTAAAGGATGATTACGCAAGAATTAAATTATCAAACTCATTTTTTTATGGTTTTTCTTATTTCTATTACACAATACACGTCAAATAATTGCGTTATTTAATGTTTAAATGATATTCACCAAAATATTTGACATAAAAATAGCGCCAATGCAACTCTCTCTGAGATTCTAGTGCGGAAATGTTAAAAGTAGAAAGAATGTGCAGAATAAGATGCGGCATAACGTCTAGTCCAATTTTAAATCGAATGACATCGTTAAAACATTTAACGTTATATCTAAAATATCCCATTTTTTAAGACCAATAAAACGCTTGTTAAATCTATTTCGAAAACTGCTCTTTAGTCAAGGGATTATCTGTAACACAAGTCGTTGTAATTGGCCTGGCCATTTTTGAATGGTTAAAAATCTTGTATCTCATGAAATCGAGTTCGCAATGGCCGTTTTCGTTTTTTTTTGAAGATTAACAATTTTATTCTCATACATTTAAATAAATTTTTCTGGGAGAATAATCAAGTTTTTATTTCGGCCATTAGCACATGGTTTTGTGTCAGTTAAAAAAGATTTTGGAGCATGTAAAAAAATTTAATTATCTTTTCAAATATGCTGACTATTTCATTTTCTGTATATATTTAAAAATGTGTAATTTTGGAATTGCTTCCTTATCATAAACTCATAGATAAAATAGTTAGAATTGATATAGATCCACAGTTTCTCGATTTTCAAGAATGTAAACTCACTTTTTTAAATGTATTATATAAAGAATCAAAGAGATCAACATTTATTTATGAGCCAGGTAACCATATTCTTGTCTTTATTTCGGGGCTATGTAGTCATGTCCGAACATTTTATATCAAACCCGAATCCTTATTAAACAGTACTCAGATTAGTATACCGCTTTTTTGATAATTTTCGAAGTGTTGAGGTAAAATTCAGTCTCTTTCATTAGAGTGTTCGTCGATTTTTCGATCTGGGTTTAAATTGAAGATAGGCAATATGATGCTACTTTGTAACTAGATTATGTTTACCCTCAAAGCTGGTAAAAATATTTCTATCTTACATTACTGGCTTCCCAAGATTTCAGAAGCAAATATGCCGTTATAAATTGGAAACAATCGGGAGAGTTAAAATAACTATTAATTCTCTTATAGATTATACACAATCCTATTTTTGAACTACCCCGTAAAGTCGATTTTATTCCTAAATTCATTTAAAAATTATCTCAGATTGTTGACTTTATAGTTTAAATTGAATAACGATCATTTGCCCAATTCATGGTATATCATTCCGTTTTAAGATAAATTTACGATTTATGATTATTATTTAAGTTTGTTTTTATATTTTTATCAGAATATGTTACTTCGGAAATATTCTAACCCGAATCTTGCTGATTAATTATACCATTATCATACCTAGAGGTTTCTTGCGTTCTTTAATTGTGATTAAGTATTTGCTACCGTCAAATCTCGTTGCTATGCCACCCAGCTCCTGTGCTACTTTTTCTTGTCTCTACCAAATTAAATGCAAAAAAATTTACTATGCCAACCCATCTCTCGTTACTATGCCACTTTTTATTAATGTTAAAAAGGTAAGTTTTGTGTAGAGTCTGCATTTTTACGTAACGCTCGATTATCACTCACATCCTAAAGTAGGAGCGACGAACTATTGACCAGCTGCGTACAACATAACTGAATGCGTACGCACAGCGACAAGCCTGAAACACTATCTCAAAAGAGACCCAATAAAGCGCAAACACAGAAAGACACCCATGCACTAGCACAAGATACACATAACTTTTTTTTAGATTTAGCTCATAATGTCGGATCAGAAACGCAAGCCAACCAACTTTCGCTGAAGGAGAAAAAAGATGTCATCGATGCCTTGAAGAATGAGCAGAATCAGTCCAAGTTTGCCAGGAAGATAAGAAAGATATACGGCTTACGAACCATGAGAACCACCGTTAAGGGCATTCTTATAAGAAGGATGCAATCAAAGCTAGAATTCTATCTAAGCGCATTAAGTTTATGCAGGCAAACGACCCAAAGCTTGATGAGGGAGTTTTAATGTGCCTGAAGCAAGCTAAAGGAAAGAATCAGCCTGTCATCGGCGATGTTATCAAGAAGAAGGCGATGAAACTGCCAGAGCTGATGCACATCCTGGGCTTCATTGCAAGTGACGTTTGGCTAGATAATTTCAAAAGGCGACATGGCATCACGTTGCAGGCAGTGCAGGGCCAAGATAGAGTTGTATATTGGCAATCCCTTCTTGAGTGCTAAAAAAAGGTTCTCCGGCCCTTAATCAAGCAGAAATCTGGAAACGACTTCTTCAACCTCGACGAGGAGGGACTTTTTTTGGAAACTGCTTCCGAACACGACCATTCTCTCCGAGAAGATCAGTGTACAGGAGTAAAAAAAAGTAAATAAATGGTCATTCTTCTAGTTAAGACAAACATGAGCGGCAGCGAGAATATCTCTCCTGATGATCAGCGCATTCATGAACAAGAAGATCACGGTCGAATATAAGGAGTAAATTTTGGACTAAAATCTTTTGAAATGGACCTTTAAAAGGAGTCATTTATTGATGGTAACAAAATGCCTCGAATATATAAGGGGGTAGACTCCATTTTACAGATCTTTTTACGTGCGCTAAACTTTTTTGTCCACTCATGGATTTTTGAAGTTCTTACAAACTTCTTCAAACATCTAAAAAACGCTATGATTTTTAAGATATTATGGCCTTCGACCTTTAAAGTTATCTTCGATGAGTAGGGTCAATCTATGGTTGAACGCCAAATGGCTCGACGGACGTTTCAGATGAGGCTTTTTGATTTTTCATATTATCGTAAATTAGACTTTTATATTTTAGATAAATTTTTACCGCACCATGTGTCAAAAACGAAAATGAATAAGATATGGTTAATTCCATTTTTATAAACACTAGGATCTTTCTTACAGAAGCCATAGATGCCGTTAATGATATTTATATGGCTCATTAGCCAGTGGGCATTCAAACAGATTTCGATCGAACCTTTCATTGATATTTCTGACACCCGTTCCGCATAATTCACTAAAATTCTCAGAAAAGTTTTTCGCAAATTATTTTTTATATGTTCTGTGAAACTGCCCACACAATATTCCATCTTCCGACTCGTAGAAAGAATGTCCAGATCGACGATTCACTTATTTCTTGGCCCCAATAATATAGAGATAGTAATTTGAAAATATGTTAGTTAGGTAGTGATTTAGTGAGATCTTAACTGTGTGTACAACGAATATACGACCTCGACTCGAAAGTAATTTAGGAGATATTAATTAACACAGGACTTGTTACATGCGTTCACAACCGAAACTCATCAACGCTGACGCAAATATTAATGAGGTTTTTGGATAATTTTTAAATTACACATGTTTCTCATGGAAAAAAATCATCACCGATTGTTTTACATCCTATAAGGGTTGTTTTTTTTTTTTGTAAAATTAGGTTTGGCAAACTTTATCCGTTGAACCTTGACATATATACATTAAACAGTAAATTACAGTCTATTCTTCAAATTTTGCATTTATATTTAATAAGGATCCTGTAACTAGCGTCCATATCAAAAAATTTTGTAGCCTTTTGGAAGGATTAACAAACTCTTTAAGAGGGGAGGCCAAGCACGAAAAAATATCGAACAATCAAAACTAGGTAAAGAATATTTGAAATTTATTTAGACGAAAAGATGTAGAGAGAGCGCTATGAGGGAACACTAGAGGAGGCATTCGATATTATTCTATCTCAAATTGCTGAATTCTAGGCAGTAGGGTGAACATTATTCAAGTTTCGTTCAGATAATTAGTGCTCTTTTTGGAAATATTTTTGATTTTTTAATATAATAGCAATGAGAATCTCGATAAAATAATGACTAATCATTTATTTACGATCTCATGAACCGAAGTGAATATACATACTTTTAGCACAGATTTAATTGCCTGGAATAATTTTTGAAACGCTGTTTAGACGTGTTGTCGTTGTGTCTGACTCAATGTGAGAAAATCGTTCAGTTTTGACGCTAATATTTCTGAAAAATTTGGACATTTCAAGCCGGCAGGCGCATGCAAAAACCAGTGTAATAGAATACACACGCATTTAGAAATGGCTTTGTGAGTGGAACAAAAGCTTCAAAAAAGCAAGAGGCAGAGCATATATAACACACGATGGATATATCTGATATATTACTAACGTGTTTTTATTTATTAATATTGAATATTTAATTGATATAAAACGCGCTGACAGGTTTTGGAGAGAAATTTAACGTTTTTGTTAAATGTGTTATGCAAGACTCCAAATAGATCGAGAAATCATTTATATTTTGTTAAAAGCGGTTTCGTCATCACAAAAATCACAGGGTAACCTCTACTCTTGTATTATCTATTTACATACGCTTTATTAAAGTATTCACAGCCCTTGATACATTCGATAGTTTGTCTTCTGTGATGCAAGACATGAAAGGCCATTATCACTAAAAGATTAATAGTTCTTTAAAATTGACTTGTTCTTTTTATGCCGTATATAATGTGTGGCAATATTAGTTTGCAAAGATTTCATTTCGAATTGATAATCTTCTTTGATAAATATTGTGAATGATCTATGAGAACGCACATCATGAACCTTGTTCAGACCGAAAATTTGTAAACAAATTTCGTTGGAATGCCTCAAAAACTCTGAAATTCACTCATAATCGAATTGTGGCTTCATGGATAATAATGTACAACAAATTGACTGCTGTTACATTATTTGACATCCTAATTTTCATCTGAGGACATGCAAATGTTCTCAGTTATAGCGTAGGTCACCTATAAGAACATCTTGACATTCGTCTCAAGACATCCTACATTCTCAAAATTAAATTTTCTAAGTAAAATAGAATTAGTTAGAAATATACTCAACGGTTTCTGATCATAGTGCAAATGATACTAATACTTTGGATTCGCGGATATATCCTTAAATATTTTGATGATTTTTTGAAGTTAAGCCGTTTGCATCACCTAAAGAAGATCTGGAGTATAGATAATCATCAAATTAGATTTTATAATGCTTAAACATTTTTAATACCACTCGATCTTGTTTTCTAAATTAATTTTAAATCAAATGTTTTACATAACAGATTTTTTATTTCCTTTGAGAGTTGTGGTCTGGTTTTTACTCACTAGTTTAATCTATTCGATCAGAATAGATATCCTGTACTTAAATTCCTCTGACTCGTTTCCTTCTGGATTACTTCTTATTCTCCAGTTACCTCTATTTTTTGGTGTATTGAATCCAGAATTCTTTTATTGAACGATAAAATGTTTGGAATATTCAGTTCACTTCTCCTGGATTTTTTCGATAACTCATCATCTTTACTTCAATTCTCGAAGCTTTGATATATTACTTGTTTTGATAATTTCTTCTTATTATGCTTTGTTCGAAATCTGAGAACTTTCAGATGTCTTCAGGGTGATATTCGATTAAAGTTAGAACTTCTGCATGTCGTCAAATAAATATTTTGATGCCAAATAGTGTATCATTATGACGTATCAGCCTATGATATATGAGAATTTCACCAGGATTTTAAAAATAAATGAGGGATGTGACTTAAAATGTTGAGGTTTTTGAAAAGATATGTTTTATAACATATTATATGTCACCAAATTTTATAGGAACGATTTTAAAGTTGGGCCTTTAAACCTACACGTGGCGGCTTTACTGCTGGGAAGTTAGAACCAATGAACTGCTAATATCTTCAAGATATTTAGAGCCTTTAAATGGTACAAACACCAGGTTTGTGTTTTTTCGCAAATATCTATAGTCTAGGAAAAGAGAAGACATAAGTTGAGATTAAGAGTGAGTTGTTGATATAGCTAACTTAGTTTTAAACCATTAAAATTAAGTCATTTTATATTGAGTCTTATATAATCAATTGAAAAAACAGCCACATTTTTAAGTTGAATCCGCCATCGATGTTTTAAAACATGGTGTTACCCATTTTCTCGTACAATAATAATCGACGACGTGATCAACAAAATCAGAATATACTGCAAATATTATTCAGAAATTGCACGGTATGGATGAATGGAATAATTTTGGATAGGCGAAATTATTTTTTACGCAGATCACCAAAGTTATTATAACCATTAATTCAGCCAATCATTTACTATGAATCGTCAAAATTATGATCCAGATTGTTGTTAAAGAACATATCAGACGCCTCGAATCAATTACATATATCACAAAGGAACGACATATTTTGTGGAAGGTTATAGTGTGAGGGTTAAATGAAAAAAGATATTCAGCTTGAATGTAAATAACAAACCCTGATTGTTATCTGATAATCTATCTAATTACAACTCAGAATATTTGTATGAACAAGATTAATATGTTCAACTACTTGCAACAGACTATTAACATCTTTACTAATCATTTAAAATAATATGATGTATTCTTGATAAATAGAAGTATTGTTTCATGGTTGGGTAGATAACTTTGCCCAGAGTCGATTGCTTACAAAGAAAAAACCTAAATTGTGATGACTGAACACGAGACAATGAAATTATATCAATCATTTAATCTAAATACGTCTGGTTAATCAAACAATTAGTCAACATGGAAGCTAATCGGTACCTGCTGAGTCTGAGATAGTTAGCGATGTTAACGTAATTATCGAAACGCACAATGGCTGTTATGATTTACGTATAGATTGAAATTTTATTTTGATTGTAAAGATTAGAATGACTAATAGTGATTAAGTCCGATTAGTTCCGAATGATTTCCGAGCATGCATAGTTTAATACGTGTTACATACCTCCCCCTCTTCCGTTCCTTTGTCATGTAATGGAGTAACCAGATTTTTAGACGATTATGGTGTAGTATTTCGCTCTTGTGTACCGGGTCCTGATCGCGTATTTTGTAATTGGTTTGGCTTATTTTTTCTACTATGACAGATGGTTTGATATAAACCCTGCTCAGAGATCCTTGGTTAATTGATTTCCTTGCCACTATGTCATGAATGTCTAGGCTGTTATCATGGATGTATTTGTTATAATACTTGCTGTAATGTTCTTCATTTATAGTTATATTTTTGGAGGCCTTTTCGTGAATTCTCTTAAGAGTGTTCTTAAGACTGTAAAGGAATTTCGATTCCGATCTCCAGCTTTCTGTCGTCTCGCTGCAAAATTTTGTGTCGGGTATTGTTCTCGGCTGGTGACCTGTTAGTAATTCAAATGGGCTGTATCCGGTCTAGCAGTGCCTCGCGAATCGAAGAGCCATTAAGGCATAAATATGTTTATGATCCCATTGGCCGGTGTCGTCCTGACAATGGAGTTTGAGTCGTTCCTTTAGAGTCTTGGCGCATCTCTCGGCGA
Source organism: Thelohanellus kitauei (assembly GCA_000827895.1). Taxonomy (NCBI): domain Eukaryota; kingdom Metazoa; phylum Cnidaria; class Myxozoa; order Bivalvulida; family Myxobolidae; genus Thelohanellus; species Thelohanellus kitauei. The sequence goes on from JWZT01002090.1 coordinate 32,147, forward strand.
TGCCGTTCGATTGAGGATGGTAGGCTGATGTTCTAGCCTTTTCTGTTTCCAAGGCTTCGCATAGTCTTTTGAACGTGGCCGATTCGAATTGTCTACCTTGGTCTGTGAATATCATTTTCCGTACGCCAAACCTTGACACTATATTTCCCATATATATGTTAGCCGTTGTTTCTGCGTCTTGGTTACGAGTTGCTACTGCTTCGGGCCATTTTGTGAACTGATCCACCATGAGCAAAATATATCTGTTACCCCTGAGCGTGGTTGGGAGGAGACCTATATAGTCGATATGCCATGTATGTAAAGGAGCAGTTGGTATGATCGGTACCAGCTTACATTTGGTGTGGTTTGGTAGTGTTTGTACAGTATGCAGATCTTGCTTGACTGTATATAGTCTTTGACATCTCTGTACATATTTGGCCGGTTCATTTTGCTTCTCATTGCTTCGTATGTTTTTTCGAGGCCGTAACGAGCGAGGTCGAGGTGATAACTTTCAATTACGTTTTTCTTAGTTTTGGAGTCAAGTGGTACGCGTAAGTCAGATTTGAGGGCGTATGAGGATCTTGACAGTCCGTCTGCGACCACGTTAATGCTTCCACTGATGTGGCGTATTGTGAAATCAAACTCTTTAATTGACATTAATATTCTTGCCCTTCTGTTATGCGTGTCTTGTATTGAGTTGATGAATGTGAGTGGGTTGTGGTCTGTGTATAGAACGAAATGTCTGCCAACGAGGTAGTAGTTGAACATTTTAGTAGCCGAATATAGAGCTAAAAGTTCCCTATCGATTTTGCTGTAGTTTCTATCGGAATGGTTGAGTTTCGTACTTGCGAACGCTATCGGTTTTTCAAGTCCATTTATTATCTGGGATAGATATGCACCCTGTGCGTTGGCTGAGGCGTCGCACCTTTGATAAAAGTACACCTTCCCTAGAGGGAAATGAAAGAGTAGGGATGTTGTTAAACATATCCTTCAAACTGGTAAAGGCTGCGTCTTCGACATCTGACCATTCCCATCGTACTCCTTATTGGTTTGTCTGTACTTGGATGTTGCGTGCTCCATCCAGTTATGTAAATACTTGTTATAGTAGCAGCATGTTCCTAAAAATTATTGAAGGTCATTCACGTTTTATTGTCTTTTCCACTCGAGGAAGGCACTTAATTTTCGTGTGTCAGGCGATACTCCCTTAATGTGAATTATATGCTCAAAGAAGTTTATCGTATTTTTCGCTAGTTGGCACTTCGATGGCTTATTTTTTTAGGCCAACTTCAGCTATCATCTTAAAAAACGACCTCGACATGGTTAATATGGGATTGGACATCTTTTGACAATATAATGATATCGTCCAAATAGGGTTGGACGAAATCCAATCAGCTTAGGATTCGATCCAGGGGCGTTGACATGTCGCTGGGGCGTTATGTATCCCGAACAATAAGACGTTGAATTAATATATGCCTTTGCCAGTGGAGAAGGCTGTCTTGGGCTTGTCGCATTCTCTTATTTGCACCTGCCAATAAGTTTTCTGCAGATCGAGGGTTGTAAAAACCTTGTTCCCGGAGAGCCTATCGATGACGTCATCGATGGTAGGAATTGGGTATTGATCTCTAGCCGTCACGCTGTTGAGCGATCTGTAATCTACATACAATCGACGAGAACCGTCCTTCTTTGGCGGTAAGGTAACATGAGCTCACCACTCTCTTTTACTCTGTCGGATACCTCCATGCTCCATCATCATGTCAATCTGTCTGTCGGCTTCATCACATAGGGTCAATGGGATCGGTACATTGGCGACGCGATAGGCTTTGAATTCCCAATGTCTGTTTCGTGTTCGGTGAGAGTAGTTTGACCTATGTCCCATTCGTTGCTTGAAAAGACCATTCTATTTGACCGTAGGGTTTTCAGGAGATTTTCTTCGTCCGTTTCGTCCATCGGCTCGTCTATTCTTGGTAGATTCGACCAGTCACCGCCATGTTGTGTACTCGCACCAACACGTTCGGGAATATCTACAGATAGGCTGTCCATGTTGATGACCGCGTGGGCACTATGGAGGAAGTCGCGGCCAATGATCGCGTCAAAAATTAGTCGATCCACCACTTTCAACTCGATTGGTATTGCCTTGTTTTTTATATGGACAAATGCGCTTATCGATCCCAGAATGGTCATTTTTTGGCCGTTAGCAACTTTAAGCATGTTCAAATTTGTGTATTTTTTAAACTTAATATTGGCAACGACTCGAAAGCTTATTAAGGAAATGCCAGACCGTGAGTCAACGAGTCCTTCTAGTTGTGAATCCCCGATGGAAACCGTTAAAGTAATTTCGCCTACTGGCGGTGAGTAGTTAGAAAACGATGAGACGGTATAATTGTCAAAGTGACTATTGTTATTAATAATGTCGTTAGTATCGTCAAGTTGTGAGGTGCACCCATTTCGTGAATTTATTCTCGGCTCTGTCCACCGCTGTGCGTTCCTGCAGACGCGACTTGTATGACCTCTTCGATTACATATTCTGCATATTGCGGTCCCCCGGCATTCCTTTGTGTTGTGAGATCCGCCGCATCTCCCGCAGAAAACCTTGAGTTTCGGTTTATTGATCAGCTCATGGACAGCGTTGCGCAGTTCCTCGACTTGTAGTTCGATTGGCGTTTTGGATGCGAGTGTCTGCTCGTGTGGTACGAAGTCCATTTCGCTGAGGCGCTTCAGGAGCTCGCTTAATGGAATGTCGCCTGCAGCGACGAGCGCGTTTTTGACGTGAGATGGTAGGTTGTCGAAAAGTCTTTTGCGGAGGAGTTTGTACTTTTCCGCAGAGCTTAGGTTGGGTAGCGCCTGATTCAGCAATCTCTCAGAACGTCTGACGAATTCCGCAGGTTTCTCTCCAGATAGCATCTGAGCTTTCGTGAACATATCCGAGGGATCCATGCCGTTAAATTCCTTGAACAGGATGGCAGAACTGGCTTGGACGAGGAGGTTAAATTGATGCTCCTCTGATTCGCTTAGATCGCGTTTCTTCTTAGCGCCGACGTACAGTTCGTCGAAATGTGTCTGGATGTCGGATCTTAAGTGGGCCGGGAGGGCTAATTTCAGGTTGACGAGACGTTCCGCAGACGTCCATTTTTTTGACTCACAGAGGAGAATGAACGTGTCTAGCTGGGGTAGCGGATCTTCGTCGAGATTAATTTTGAAAAAATCACCCATACCTGGCACCAGTGTAATGATAAGAATGACTAATA
>JWZT01002090.1:58180-81509 GCA_000827895.1 Thelohanellus kitauei
AACGTTACGTTTACAGTTGAAAGCTTCAACGAACGAATATAATAATTATCTTCACATCTAAAGATTTTAGAAAATTTTGTAAGCTTCTCGGATTTATTTAGGGATATCGACAGAGTTGAGGGAATTCCGCTTCGATTGTATGATCACATTAGAAACATCCACAGAAAGTTTGAGAGTGTAACTTGTGAGTTGTTAAACAATGTGCCTAGTAATAAGTCATTGATGTTAACAGATCTAATTGACATTCTAATATTACATCTGTTGAATACAAATTCTATCTAAACATTTACCTATGATTTCTAAAATCACGCCAAAAGGCTAACCTTATCAGAAACATCATTTCTTAGATGTTAAACCATTTCTGCCACAACATTGTTGGCAGAACATTTATTATATCATAATTCAATAGTGTCGATGAAATCCAATCTTATTTACAGAGTCTGAAATCATTTGAAAAAAATATGTAAAAACACTCATTACGCCGCCGATTTCGCGCACCCGTATAAAAGTTACGTTAAGTGGAGTCTGCTCCCAAATACTACATCTGCGTTCCTAAAGTGTAGATAAAGCTATTGAGGTGTAAGTGTAGACTTAGATGATGATAAATATGTTTTTTATATTTCACGATCTTTTTTTGAAATGCTCATACATATTGTTGTCCCGTAAAATTGAAGAATATAATTCTATTAACTTATTCTTGAGTGTATCTACCCAAAAATTTTAAAAAATAAAACCGTCATGTGCTCATATCATATTAAATAACTCGACCTCAAAAGCGATCACATATGATCAATTTTAAAAAGCGTTGCGTTTTAATTATATTTCTATATATCATAATCATTTTAATACTATCAAAATCTATTAATTTTTACAGTTCTTATAATCTCCAAAAGTTACGCAGCGCAAACCATGATTAGAAAATATTTCAATGGTTACAATATATATGCTCTGCATCAGTAAAAATGGTTTAAGAAGATTATTTACTTGTAACAAATATATTTCTGATAAAGATAATCAGATTGGAATTATAACTACAAAAAATAATTTATTCGAAGTGTATTTTTACGGATTGAAAAAGACAAAAACTCATGTCTATGATCTTACACCAAACCCACAAATAATGGTATTCGACAATAATTTACCAAACTAAATCGTATATTATTGGTTTTTGTTAAGCAAGCTGTTAAATTTGTGTAATTTCCTTCGAATAATTCATTCTATTTTATATTAGCTGCCATTTTACAAAATTATTTTATAAACTCTTGGTTTAAATCACCAAATTCTTAACACAGTATTCATTTAGATGTGAATGGTTACAGAATAGACCAAACATTTGAAGGGATAAGTTATCCCAGTCTCTTTAGATATAAAAAATGTAAGTTATTAATGATAAATATTTATATTAAATTTTGTTAACTAATTAAGCCGATAGATATATGACCAATATCTGGACTAGTTATATAAAATTTCAATTCATATAAGTTATTTTAAAATTTGGGATATGAATTGATATTTAACTTGTTTAAATTTATAATAGTTAGCTCTGTGTTCTTCGTAAAAACAACGAAGCTTTGTAATGATAGAAATGGTCAGAACCATTTAATCAATACGTTTTGGACTAGAAATGGTCTGATTACTACTTTTTATCATTAAAAATCAGAGTTTCATGGTCGATTTAGCAACGGTGTAAGTAGCGAATTTCTGTTAAAAATCGCGATTTATACAGAAATTAAACTTGATTTGCTATCAAATTAAAAAAAGTGTAATTTGTGCCACAATGAACTATATACTTTTCGACATTAATTAAACGATTACACCTTAAAAATCAAAGAACAATCCCCATGTATTTCCTGAAGAAATCGACTATAACTCTCAGCGTCGCTGTTACAACTTTAGACCTATAATATTGAAAATGTTATACTTGCGCACGCGCCGTCTGCCAGAATGATAATACGCATTTTGATGATTTTTTTTTATAAGATTTTCGTAATTTGTACTTGTTTATATTAATAATTTGATATCTGTGACTAATAACAGGCGATCATTATTATCTTGTACTATAATAAATATTCGCTGTCATCATTAGAGGTTCTTAAGTATCTGGCAGTTAATCTTGAGGTGTTTTAATCTCTAATAATGGAAAAAACCTTAATATATAGCTTAATGACGACACATAATTCATTTGCGCATTATCTCTTAATCAATTGTACTGGTAATGAATTTGGTTTCTCTGAAAAACTTTTTGATTTTGACAATTAGCCTCCTAGATAAACGAACAATTGTACTCTGTGATCTGCCTGCCAACATCAATGGCGAAAAAATTACAAGTATTTGAGAGAATTATAGGTCATAGGCTATAAATATTGAACGATGTTTGTTCTACAAAAATAAGGATATATGCATTCAGTTTACAAGTTATTCTGAAATCATATCCTGTGGAATTCATGGAAAAGATCATGGACTACGAGTAGGCGACTATTGACGTAGATCAGCGAACAATTTTTCAACAACATTTTTACAGAGTTCTATATACAGAGAAGTATATATCGTTCATTATAGACCATACACCACTCTTTCGTGATCAGATGATGAGCGAGATTCGTCAGCGACCTACTTCGTGGCGTTTTATCCATTTTGAAGATGGCAAAGATTTCATACACATACTTGATAATCTGGCCAATCAATTTCATTTCTCTGACGTGGATTACTTTCTGGCAACATGCTTTTTTAAATTAACCATATCCATAATGCAAAATATAAACAAATATGCTACTCGTATGTATTTAATTGATATAGATTGTATTTTTACATTGAAATATTTGAATGGTCAAACTTCAATAAATAGAAATGACCAAATTAAAAATCTCACAGCTAAAGCATACATTGATAAAGGATTACTTGATAAACATATCAGACTATATTGCCAGTTGGTGAAAGATGGGCGAATTTCCCCTTTTTTTGATCTCATAGAAAGCGATTTTAGAGGTCTACATGAAGATGATCAAATTTCAGATATGGTGTTAGCATACATCAAGAATCTTATAACAGAAATCGAAAGCCCCATTAGTAAAGCATCTATTTTATTTAAATATTTAACTGATAAACATAGATTTATTGGAATCCTTTTCACCCGTAAAAAAAATTCGCATATGCGGTTTATATCACGAATATTATTCAATCACGAATTTATACACATACTTAATTAAACGTATAAGTTAAAAAAATAAAATCGAGTTGATCATTGTAAATATCAAAATGATTTATGAATCATTACTAAATAAAATCTCCCAAATATTAATAGTCATTTTCAAATTACGCTATTGATTGTACTTTGTCTATCACTTCATTATGTCCAGTATATTGGCAAAAAGTTTAAACAATTTATTTTAGTTTCAGTCCTTTATCAATTTTAAAAATTCAATTTCCTAGTATTCATTTACAAACTGCCTCGATCTAAGATTTTAGATAGTATCATTCAATGGTCACCATCTTGGACACAAACCAATATGTTGCTTCATCAATGATGTTATATATTAACATTATCAACCCAATTTAATATACCCTAGCAATAATTATTGTAAATAATTTTTTATAGGAGGCACTGGTAGAATCATAATAATTCCAAAATCGTTAATTGTTAAAAGCCTAGTAGCTAATAAATACCTTATCGATGAGTTATATCAAATATTTTGAACTTGATGTTACCATTTCGTCAATTTATAGATAGATATATGAAAAGCGCTACAAGATGTCAAATGTTTCATTAAGTTTTTTTGATTTTATTCAGTGTAAAATCCCTAAAAGAAGTTTAAATTCTTATCAATAATACCAAAACTTTTTTAAAAAATAAACGAGTCCAAATCTTCTTTGAAAACAAATTTGTAGAATTATACTTTAGCCATCGAAATTAACGAAGAATATACATGTGGTACCATCTAAAAAATTATAAATATCTCTATTATATACATCTTTAATATAAATTTATTCCTATAATGGACTGTTCAAAACCCATATGCAGCCTTATATTATATCTTTCCTATTTTTCAAAGCTAAACTAATGCAATAAACGATATTCGTTAGCATAAATTTGCTTTATAAACACACATTAGTTATATGTCAAATATACCGGAAATGTGTGTATATCACATAAAAGTAGATATATTATTACATTTCATAGTATTTCTTATTGATAAAATACATTTTTGTTAAGATATATCACACAATTCTCATATTATACATAAAATAGGTTCTGTCCAGCATACAGATACGCTATCTGATTTCATCAGAAAATTTCATGATCCAGATGACGTGGTCGTATCATACGAGAGTGGTGAACGGGTCACAACTCAGCTATCATCAGATGGCAGTAATAAAGATGTCAACGTTGTTCAAACGATTACACAACAAACAAAAGTTAATTCTGAAGCAGGTGATATGAGAAACACTAGTAATATCTAATTATCATCAGAAAATGGAAAATCAGCAAAGACACTTATATCCTCTGATTTAGATGAGTCTGATATCACAGCGGTACAATATATCTGACATAGATACACGCTAATCTACCATTTATGATTTACGCATTTATTTTAATATACGTCCAGATATGTTTCCTCATATATTACTTATGGATGAAAAAACGAAATCCGACATCACCTGAAAGGTATACTGATATAACGTAGGCAGTCTCAGGATCATCCACGAACAGAGCTATAAATACTTATCAATAATTTTGATTATAAAATCTAAAAATTAGATCGCTCAGTTTTTTAAGATTAATATATTAAAGCACTATCTCAAATCAAATGAAATATACGTTTCTACAATTAGTCAAGACATCGTTCGCCTTGTTATCATATATTGGGTTTTCATCATTAATCGCGCCAAAAATAAAATCCATTTTTTTTATGGCTATAAAAAGTCATCACCGAATATTGAATGATTTTCAACATTTGGTTCATTCCCGCACGGTTTTGGCATTCTATAATTTTCTTAAAATAATTTGATTTACCCGAATACTGATGAGAAGTGCCAGATTTATAAAGAAGTGCCTGTATCATGTCTATAGTTTCTAATAAATCTAACTTCTACCGAATCTAAATTTTTGACTACTCTTGGATATCTCTCTTTGTATTTAATGGGAAATATCTTCCACTAAATCCATACTTAATCGAAAAAACTAACAAAAAAGCCCCTAAAACAATTAGTGTGTTTGCTAAAAGACAAGTACAAATTTTGTAATATTAATAAAAAAAATATTCAAATTCACGGCGTCTCGTACTTTGTATGATTTTGCTGCAATCTATGACATATCTGGCAAGCAGTTTTACATTGGATAATCAATCGTGTTCTGTAATATTTAGGCAGAATATCAACTAACTAATGATGAACTATCGTACTTTATCCGATCTTGAGCAAAAAACAGGATACAACTTTTCGTTCTATTTGTAATTTGTCAAAGGCATATTTTAATAATAATCTATCTCTTCCAATCTTTATATAAATTTTCAATGAGTAAATGTTTAATAATGTAGTGTCAACAATGAGAAAATTCAATAAACTGTGATTTTTGCTATTATTTTCAGATATTTCGCATATATATCAATTTGATTTAATTCAAAATGAAATAAATATGACAATGATTATTCTTTATATCATTTAGGCCTTATCACAAATCTTTCGTTTAATGTGTTAAATTTGAATGGTATCATATTATTAGTGATAGAAAATTTACTACTAATGTGAACTAATTCATTTCTTATTATTTTTTTTTTTTCAAATTATCATTTTGGTTGATTTTATATCCCATATTTTCATTGTTTAACAATTCGCTATAACAGAACAGGAAGGAAAACTACTCATAAAGTGTTTATGTTAAAGGTCAAATTGTAATCAAGAAAAAAATAAAAGATTCACACAGCAAACTTTTAGTTAAAGTTGTAATTTACAAAAAATTTGATAGCATATTCAGTCAAAAAATTGACCAATGTTTATTTTTAATAATTTTTTTTGTAGCATGGTATACAGTTTATGGAGCATATTTTACATTTTGAATAATTGTTGGGCGTTTTCACAATATCTTTTAACATTTGAAGTTAAATATAAAATTTCTTAAACAACGTTTTCCAAAACTTATCATAGGATTTTTCGCCGCGTACACTTTGTTTTTTGTTTTAAGGTTTAATGCAGAAACTGGAATTTATATATGCAGTAAATTATAGCTAATTTTATTCATGTCTGTATTCAAATCTCTCTATTTTGAAAGATAATGACAATTTCCATTGAATTTTTACTAAGAATATTGATTTTGAATATTTCGTAATTTTCGTTCTAATATATTTAACGAGCAAAAAATAATTTGTAACAAACCACTCACTTACATCATAATATCAGGAAAGAACAGAAGAAATCATCATATTTAATACAAGTTATCTCAAAGTTTCACATAATTTATAAGAGTTTAAATGATTTTATATAAAAATAAAAGTTTTTTCGATCTACTGTGGAGTTCACAAATTAGTGCGCGGGTTTCATATATTTACGGTTGTTTTCATCAATAAGTGATATTGGTTATGAATTAACTGTTGCATGCATTTTTAAACAAGATTATCTTGTCATTTACAATCAAGGCCCAAAAAGATATAATTAGTTTATGAATGCCCATGAAGAAATCTCGCATATCAAAAAGCCATTTGCATATTGAGTGTAAATATCACTACAAATTATTTTTTTAACATTCTCTTAATGTATGATTTTTAACAAAGGTCATTAATCAATGGTACTGTGCAATAATGAATGAGACCCACACACTAATTTAGGAACTCGACTGTATTTAATAACTAGTAATACCTATTAATAATCTTTTTAATCGATATAATTAGCTTTGCAATATATTTTATAATAGTGGCCACACATCAACAAATAATGACAAGAGAGGATAAATAAGCTTGTTTTAACAACTTTTATTTATACACTCCATCTCACAATTCCCAAGTACATGAATAGTGCAAAACTTGAGAAACAATTAATGTCCTAAAATCGAATGTTGTTAGATAAAACTATGGTCGCATTGCTTGTAGGCGATTCGAATAATCAAAAGAGCTTTTTCTCTTATTCCCTCTCAAAATTTATAAGTAATTGGCAAAATATCATAATTAATGAAGTTCGAATGAACTATTAGAGAAAGGATTGTATATCTGATGACCGTTTTATTACTCTTGGTATAAATCAAAATTAATATATGAAACTACCTTGTTCGTTTTACTGGATCAACTTTTTTGTTCATATTTAAAACCATATTCTTGATTCTATACAAAACTGTGTTTTACTTTAAAACTCTTAAAAATATCTGAATGCACTATAAATATTGAATGTTTACTCACTAAAATATTTTTTCAAATCTTGCAATTTTTTTTTGATTTTTAGAAAGTGTAATCTCATCGTTTCCAAGGATCATTAAATAGGTTGCAAAAATTATTAAATAGTTCGAAAAACCCTACATGTCGGCTAAATTTACGTTTCTACTTAAAATCATCGAGAAACAGAATAGATATACCTAAAATAGATTCACAAAGCTAAAGATTTTTAAACTAAAATACAAAAAAATATAAATGCCAAATTCTTTCAAATACTGCTACTAATAGAATCTTTACATCCATTCAATTCCAAAACATTAAAGACTTCTCTTGAACTGTTATAAATCTTCAAGACTAAACAATAGAAGATTACTTCTGTATGGCAACTGTTTTTTGTAGATGAGAAATCGCATATTAAGTAGCCAATTGATAGGCATAAAAACAATTTATAAACGTTTATTATAAACTGATCTCATCAAAGTATATATATATATAGAATAGGATAACCAACAGAAAATTTTTATTACCAGCAAAGTGATTGAAATCTAAACGATCATGTTATTTTAGATAAATTAATCATTTTAACCACAGTTTACACCCATATTGACAAAACCTCATCTATTGTTCATTTTTTCTTAAATCTCGTGCTCTAATTTCTAAAAATTCGGCGAAGTTTACTGTATATATATATATAATATTTTTTTGACGAAATGAAGATCTTTTTGCTATATTTAAAAATATTGTCATGTTTATCGAAATATTCCTCATATAAGTATTCATTAAGTATAATAAGAAAAAAATAAAACATAAGCGATATATTAATGTGTTTTTCTGATTTGAATTTAAATATTATTGTTTTTAGTTACACCTTTATAAATTAATTTTGCGTAAGGAACATGTTAAATTGTAAAAAAAATATCATTGTTTAGAATTCGATTAAGTTGCGATTCAACAGATTACCATGTGTTTATAGACTCCTTTCGCCCAGAATTTACATGAACAGAATTTCCGCCTGAAATCTAACTTGGTTATGTTCTTTTGAGATCTGGAAGAACAAAAAAAACTGTGTATACTATACCGCCATTGCAGAAGCTTTTCTCAAAATGGCAGGTATATTTTTTTTTTGAAATTGCATGATGTTTTACAAAAGAAATATATAAATATCAGGCATACAACAAAAGTTTTCAACAGTTCCACCTCTCCTATTTATGAATCATACATATTAAAAATATTTTGCTTTCATGTATTATATTTACGACAATAGCCTCATTAACTTTCGAAAACTAAATAATAACTCACACATATAAAAACACGAATTACTCTCATAGAGTATAAATTAAAATAAAAGTTACTTAAAATTTTATTTTTTTTTGAATTGTGGCAGGATATCTATATTACAAATGTGTTTAAAGGTATAGAAGTGAATAATAAAAAATGATTTTTACATATGTCAGAGTTCGCATCCCATGTGATAAATCATAACTTATTTATAATTTACCTCCAATATTCATGATTATTATTAACTCTATTTTTTGTCTGTTAAGAGTCTATTGGTCAGTATTTTTGTAAGGAATTATTACAAATGTCCTGCTAAAAAAATCCTAATTAGTAAAATAAATCATTACGAAGATAAACAAAATAGGTAATCATAGACATTGATATTTGTTTTAGGCAATAATTACGCTTTAAAATTTATATTTAAATACAAAAAATGAGCCTTCGTTAATTACAATTCGGATTTTTGATTTGACATTTTGTAACAATCAGTAATTCACAGTACACGCATTTTCAAAATACAAAAATTGAATTTTCAGGGATATAATTAAATTGTTAATTGGACAAATATAATTTCACATTGATTGTGTAAATGAATTTAATAACGATTATTACAAATAAACTAATATATAAAAAAATATTCAATCATTGTTTCACAAAATCAAACATCAAAATTGTTTGTGGTATTATTTTAAATAATCCTCTTTTTTTCAAAATTCATATACTCATTGCGACATTCTTTTAAAACATCATTTTATTGTGAAATATGTATCAAGGAAGCAGGTGCCTTCATTCGCTAATGTGTGAATATTTTTAATGGAGGTACCAAAATTTTCCTAAATGTGGCCAGATTTTGTAACGGTTCTGAATATTATGTACATAGATATATAATAGCCGATCATACATTGATATCATTAATTGTTCTAACTTGCCAAAATTTGGACTACTCTCAAAAATAACAGCGTTATATATTGTGGTCTCCAGAGATGAAAAAATATGCGACATATACAACAAGATTTTCTATATAGTTAGTTGACGTTAGAAAATCTGCGGGTTCATCCCTGAAAGACATGCAAAACTAAGCTGTCATCATGAAAATCGCGATTCTCGACATATATCGAGTCCAGAAATTGCACAACTATAAGATATCGATAGCAATAATTATCAAAATATTTTTTCATTGTGTAATTTATCGTCCAAAATGTTAATAAAAGAACACCTTGAATTTGAATGAGCAGGCGGTAATTGATTTACATAATTCTAACAATCAGATGGCCTATCAGCGATTTTAACCAATGTGAAAAAGATATGGAAGTCAGACAGGAGATTGTAAATCATTCCAAGAATTTGGTGTCTTGAAATAGTGTTCACACCCAAAATATAGAATGTGTGGTTTGTAGTTCTAGAGTAAAAATTATTATGAATTATAAATACGTCTAAAGTCATCTTAGTGTAGCATGTAAATCAATATATGTAAATGTCAAACAACAATCTTCCTCTCTGGATAAAATAAGTAAAATTTTTAATTAAATTTTTTACCCCATACCTGATACCCTGATCGATTACAAGGACATTTATGATATAAAAACGAGTTATTTTACTTTCATTCTATTTGAGTTTTAATCCAAAAAATTTTGGGTACTCGCCGCGGAAGACAACTGCCAGCGAAATACGGTGAAATATTTCTTTTATTATCCATCTTTTAAGGTATTAAATGTGAACATTAATATTATACGTACAGAATTGAGTAAATCTAATAAACACGATGTGAAGTATTCACTAAGTCCTAAAAATCATTTCGAAAATATTTATTTATACGTCTAAGCGAATGAATATCACTCGATAGCACAGCCTTACTGAGAAAGAAGGGATCGATGCGAGAGATTGTGCGCTGGTAACCTTGAATGATCCAAAACTGGGTAAACGCAAAAATTTCAGACCGAACGGTGACTGCTTGATAGAAGTCGAGTGACATTGGCGCATCAACTCGATTTAAATAACGTCCGTTTTGAAATGAACTGGCATTGGTAAAAACATCTCTACGACCAATGTCCAAAATAAAACACGCAGATTATGCCTATATAATTATTTAATCATCAATAAGAATTAAATCAATTGTTTATTACGTTCGAATCTTGACTCAAAAAAGATATTTTGTTGTGTTTTAATTAACATATATCCTTAAGGTAATTAATGCGTTTATTATTTGTAGATCTATGTATGAATAGTTATATCTCAATTTTAAGTAGTTTTGCACTTTATTAGAAATTTGATTTTTTAACGACTACTCCCGATTTGGGATCGACTCACCGCCATCTTTGACCATTTTTTTTTAACGATTAAATGACACATCATATAATTAAGATGGGACATGAAATACAAATCGAATTTATAATTTCTGTGGTAAATACTTTTCTTCAAAAATTAATGTCGATAATAAAATGATTGTTTTTAATCATTTAAACCCGATAATCGTTTATGAAAGATTCCGTCATTATAAATTGATATAAAGATTATTTGTTATTCTAAAAGTTAACATGGCTGATTAATTACCGACTATTCTGTCATGTTCATACGATTTATAGGATTGTGTCGTTAAAAATCATAATCTGTTTAATAAGAGTTCCTTTATATTTGCAATTATGTAACTTGCACACGCCCATGTGGTGAACTTCATTTGAAACATGACGGTGGGCAGATTTCTCAAGATTCCGATAATTTCGATTATTATAGTCCTCAGCACAAGATATTGTTCAAAAACAAAAGACGAGAATTCACGCGTAACTATACCAATCACAAGTAATTAAATATTATCAAAGGTAACATTGTGATACTCGTTGGTCGATGTTTGACAGATCACAATTATGACATTTGTCGAAAATACCCAAAACAATTCTACATAAGACAATGTGCCAACAGATCTCTTGGTCATGGGGAAAACGTAAATGATATTTAACGTAGACAAACGTGACTGTTTTGATAAATGCCTTTAGAGAACTTAAAATAAAACGAAGTTTATATATATGATAAATTATAGATATTCCACCACCCTTTCATGATCAGATGATTCATGAGATTCTTTTGCTTCTATCTCAGAATTCGGATATCGAGCAGATATTCGAATCTGACATACAAATGATTCTGAATAACCTGGCAAAAAAATCATATATTAACGAAATCGATTACTTCGTAGCGATATGTTATTTTCGAAGATAGGCATCAGTCATTGTCCCTTTTTACATCGCCACTGTCGGTAAGAATTCGAGTATCGTAGGTCTCTATCTTTGTATGAAAGAATTGAGAGAAGTTGTTCAAACGCTTAATAGACCAGAACTTATATATTAATCCAGAGGCAGATTATCGATTTCGAGATATCGATGAAAGTCAATTTAAATGCATATTAAAGATTAGTAAAAAGACGTAATATTCCAGCGATACACGACATACTTCAAACAGTTATCTGTGTAACACTGAAACATGACCTAATATCTGATATGGTGAGATCGTATGTTAAGCATCGAATTATTGAAATAGAAAACCCTTCAGGTAATACGAATATTTCTTTAAACACTTCAATATTTTTGTATCATTTTTTAATTAAAAACCACCCAGCGATATATATTATGCGGATATAAAACACGAGATGATTCTTAGAACGTTTGTGGTAAATTTATTGTTTTCAAAATAACAATGATCCTGAATTTGAAAATATTGAGTTTTCTGAGATACCTTTTATTTTTTAATTTTACGGCACAAATTACGGCATGGAATTGAATTTACTGACATCCCAAATTTTCATCAAGATTCATCATAAAATCAACGTATATCTAATTTTTTTCTAAACATGGAGAATCCATTACCATACATCAGCGTTGACATAAAATTTCGAAAAAAAACGATTTACTTTTTTTAAAAAGTAGCTGAATTTATTCGATATCTAACTGGCCTTTGTTTGACATGAATCCAATAAATTGAACGAGGCCGAAAGTTTCCATTTTTATGTAGTTGGTATTGCTAATACCTGCAGAATATTGATCACTCATTCATCTAGATTTTTATAATTATCATCTACATCCCCCTGCAACCCATATTTTCCATCAAAATGATAAACTCTACCAATTTTTGTATTTTAATTATATTTTATGACGAATGTATTCAAAAAACTGATGAAAATGGGATCAATATTTATTAATTAATAATTACGATTAGATATGACTGATTTTTTAATTTCCTACTAAATAAAGATCTAGAATGATTTATAATTGATACGTTAAAATTGTGATTAAATTTACCTATACACGAGCATGCGCGATCAAAGTATTTAGCTTACGATTGAGGCCATGTTTTCACATATATTCAATCATGGATGTGTCCGATATTACACCGAATCAATGAGTATCGAGATTGTAGAATACAAGAACTCAGAAAATAATTCTTTCATATTACTAAAAAATCAATTAGACGCGATTATAAAATTTGGTTCTCGTATCTCTCTTTAATAGATTTTCTAAAATAAAAACAATTTAAAAAGCCATTTTTAATTATAACTATTATTAATTTTAGATCGGATTCGTTCGGGTATCAATGACGATATTTGATATTTGTTGATATTGAGAAATCTTTGAATTAAAAATCAATAGATTACACACTTAATAATGAAAGGATCATCATAAAATGATTTTCTGGTTCGTCATGTTTAAATTAGCCTCATAGATAATTTTAACGATGTAGTACGGCAAAATGGCATCAGGAGGGATATATAGACTAGCTAAAATCAAAATTTTGTTAGAAAAAAGTTGTTAAAGAGCACATTATTCCCCTAATTTATAACTATAGGAATGCAACCTTCTCGAACATGTGCGATTTATGCATAAATGTTCAAATACACGACATTTGGTTTATTGATTAGCATAAAAATTATTAAATACACGATGGCGACCATCGCGACGCATAATACTTCTTGGATGACGTTTTGAATTTCGGTACACTATGTAAAATTTTGTTTGGATATGCCCTCATCGTTTACAATAATCTCCATTATATATTAAAATTTTTCGCATGTAAGTGTGAATATTCATAACAAACAATTTGTGTATTTCTGAAAAAATATATTTATATTCTGAAAATATCCTTATATAGCCTTTATAAACTAATATTAGAGTCTAGCGAACAAACTGATATAATCTTTGATTTCGTAAGACAATTTACCGAAGAAAAAGGAATAAGTGATACGCAAGACCAAATCATACCAGGCATAAACGCATGTCCCGCAGTGACTGAAGAGTATAGGGATGGTCTGGTAGCATTAGATTCAAATAACCTTGATGTCATTGCTTGTAACACAAGGACAAATGGAGTAGTAGATAACTCTTTTCCTCCATCGACAAACAAATTTTCTGTTAAAAAAGATGTCGCAGAAAAAGAAGGATCTGTTGATGCCATTGTTCCAATTAAAACGGATAGTTACAATACGACCACTACTTATATGGAATCACACCAAACAACTAGATCAAATATGCTCATTGCGTCTGAAAATAAAGAAGATTTCGATGTTCCAGCAAGAACTCAATAACATGTTGAGGATAGCGTCAAATCCAATACAAGCTTAACACTTGAGACAGACGTTGAAAATCAACAAAACGCCCTACATGCTGATGCTGTTGCTACATCTGGAAATGAATCACTGAAAAACAATCGGACGTTACATTCATACAAAACAAATCGGATTCAAGCAGTTTCAAATTCAGAAAAAACACGAAGAGCAACGGTATTATCGCTATAATATATAGATAATAATCGCCGTGATACTGATGACCGCATCGCTTTTGACTGTGTTGGTATTAATATTTGTGAAAATATTCAATGTTTAGAAGAAGAAAATAAAATTTCCGCTGTTTCGGTGTGTATACCATGCGGAAGATCAAAGAATTGAAAATAGTTAACATTATTTATCACAAAAGATTTTTTTCAAATATTATTTGATTGACAACAACTACTGATATTCTTTAGCTGTAAGAAAAAGTCATATTTAAGTAGAGGGAATATTTAAAAAAAAGTTTATGAAATCACGCAGCCAGAAATGCGCCTAACTTTAGATTTTGTTTATAAGCATCTCCTCATTTTAAAAGGTTGTGGCTACTCAATGATAATTAAATCATGCCAAACATAACAAAATGCTTCAAAAATGCACATATATATGTTTTTGTTTCGACTTAAATAAATTCGTTAGTAGGACATGTTTTGCTTATACACCATTTCTTTTCATAAATTTACAATCGATTCATCCTAAATTTCAAATTATTGAATGAAATATATTTGAATTTATAAAGATTCACTTCAAAAAAGGGACGACATATGTTTAATTTTTATGAACAATGATGTAGATACATCTTATTATTTTCCCAATTTAAATTCTTTAAAAATAAAATAATTTCGACTTTCTGAAAATGTTCACTCTAAAATGTTTTGATATTTCACACATCTTTATGAATACTGATGTAACGTACGATTTAAATTCGCGAATAACTGCTTAAATAACCAACGCCAGTTGTTAAAAAATATTCAGGCTAAATTTAAGAATATGTTTCTACTTTAAGCAGAGAATCTCTCCATGATTAAATTGAGTGGGAAATGTTCTTTTAAACCAATTAAAAGATATATGATTTTCTGATATCGCGAGATTTTCATACTAATTTATTTCGACCTTATACATTACAATCCAATATGGTGTTCTCCTCGAAATTTTTGTTTACGAATTTCCATTTGAGTTCATTCAAAAATGAGAAATTCGAGATGACATTTAAGGAAATAACGAATGAATCCATCGGTTATAGTGTAATTATTGTTACTCCGCGTATATAAAATTATTTATGTATAGATCTCGGACTTATTATTAAGAAATAGAATTCATCAAACCCAGGAATAATCATTCATTAATTCATTTTAACTAAGATCATTGATACAGAACTTGACCCAGAAGATTATTTTCAAGCCATTTGTATAAGGCTTCGGGGACAGCAGAGAACATTTTTTGTAAACCAATATTCACAGCAAAGTTTTATATATGCTGCAACGATAAAATTATCATCTGTATTTTTTAGAAGCGAATTTAAATTTGATTTAATCACAATTCAAAATAAAAACCATGAAAATTTTCAAGTTAGAAGGCATCAACCAAGTTTATTTCCTCGTATATGATCTTAATTAAATTCGATATGTTTTTTTTTTTATCTCAATGGATAAAACCATTCGTGAAAATATGAAATTTATTTCAATTTAAAAAAAATTTAATATCGCGAAATGGATCGGGTCTATGATACTTATTTTCTATGAAAAAAAATAAAATTATAGATGACATTTTTATTAATCTTATAAAAGGTATAATAATCAATTATTTTGTACAAAATCGCAATCATAACATTTATACATCAATTCATTTAGAATGAGATATTAATATATCAACACTAACTGGTTTTTGATTACATGTTTTATATGATTGTATGGATATTAATAGAGTATTCTAGCAAAGAAATAAAGTAATATTTACAATTACCTTTCAAAATATTTACAATGTAATTTCTATTGCTTGAATTACGTTTGATTAGAATGAGATTTTTGCGAATATTTAATAAGTTTTATCTAAACAATTTTTTTTCATAAATTCGAATAAGTATATATTATGATTTTATGTTATATGGATTTTAATTTCTATTTTTTTAATTAATTACACAATAAATATTACCTGTATAATTTTTATATTACACTTCACTTCATCTATTATCAATGCAGATATATTAACAAAAATACCACTGAATATATATTAGCGTGGTGAGACCGTTTAATCATCGTATTCAAATGGAAATGGTAAAAAATTTTATTAATCATAAAAAACATGAATTTAAAATGGTAAATAGGCATCCTAATTATATCCATTTAAAACTCTTTGACTGATTTCGACCACATCATCCTATTTTTTTAAAAATCAACACTTCTTTAAATTTTTACAATGCACCACTTTTCTTATTAGTATTTTCATTGAAATAAAACGGCGCCAATACAAAAAAAAATGAATATATATTTATAGAGTTAGTCAGATATCTTTCGGTTTAGTGCAATAAATTTTAACTCTGTGCCCACAGGGCTAAAAATGTACAATTAATTTTTCACTTTGGCTATGTAAGCTGAAATTTCCCAATAATTCTTAAACAAATTTTCAAAATGGTGCATAAAAGCAGAAAGAATAACTTAAACAAATTGTTATAATCCAAATTCCTTTCGTGCAGTGCTGTACTTACTTTTAACTGTTTCGGTAAAACCCCATACAGTCTACAGAACTTAACAATGTTTGAATCTCTTTCAATCAGGTCAAAAATGGTTCAGCATTTAATGGATTGCTTTGGCATACAGTCAGCTTCCGTTTAGATAATAAATTTCCGATCACGTTCAGGAATGAAGTTTACGATAGAAAAAAATTAGCTAGTGACCGAAGGCAACCTTCAAACACGGTATGTCTTGTGAAATTCTTTGATTTTAACGCCGTGCTCTAAAAATTTTAAGCATATAGAACACCTTTCAATTTCGTTTATCAAATTTTCTCGATTTTCCATTTAAATATTAAAATTCAATTGCAAGCTGGAAAAGGGATGTCACAAAACGGAAAGTTGATTGCACAAGTTCAATGATATCGCAGAAGAGTGGAAAGTAAACTGCTAAAAACCGAAAAATAGCTGATCAACGCTGTAACATTTTTATAGACACAAAGAAAAGGAATAAATTATAGATGATCTTCAATGAAACTTCGATTACCCATATAAAACTTGCTCACATAATTTGAATAATTTCATAAAAAAGTTTTTACAGGTATATCAACAGTTAACTTACAAAATTCAGGCAAACATTTTAGAATTCTGAAATTCTAAACGAAAAAAAAATGTTTATAGTTAAAAATTGTGAAATATATCATAAAAATATGTTTAATCATAACTATTCAACAAATTTTGGAAAGTTGATGCCTTAAATTCAAATCAGTAATCAGGTAATCTTTCAAAAAACACTAGAAGCGGTTTTAGATTTTTATGGATACTTGCATGCTTATACTAATTATTTTAATAATATATATTTTGTTCAAGACATTCAAAAATTATTTTACATTTACAAAAAGGATTTTATTGTACTATACAAAACCGATAAGAATAGACTGGAAGATTTTAAATTTTTTGAATCTAAAAATTTTTCAAACAAGCATGCTCAAAACATATTGTTCAGATCTCTGGTATTGATAAATATAACAAAAGGATACAATGGCAATTTCGTTTTCTGAATAAAAAAATTGTAATTAAAACTATGCAACCTAATCTTGTTAAAATTCAGAATGGATGGGATTTTGAGTAACTTTAATTTAGCAACGTACTTTACTTTGTAAAAAGAGAATACGGCTACAAGTAAAAGTTTGAGTTAAGAGATAATATTTTGAACATTATTTAAT
Source organism: Thelohanellus kitauei (assembly GCA_000827895.1). Taxonomy (NCBI): domain Eukaryota; kingdom Metazoa; phylum Cnidaria; class Myxozoa; order Bivalvulida; family Myxobolidae; genus Thelohanellus; species Thelohanellus kitauei. The sequence continues at coordinate 76,295 of JWZT01002090.1, forward strand.
ATTTTACTTTGAATACACCCTTTTTCATCCAAGATGTTCCAGTATATAAATTAAGATAGTCGTGTTTCTAGAATGACTCAAACAGCTTTCATCAAAATGTATCGGTGTATCAATCAAATGTACCATTTATTTTTAACAAATAAAATTGAAAAAAATTTCGAAAAGATTCGTTAATAGCGCTCATGAGCAAAACGTTTAAATTCACAGATCCCGCATTGACAATTCTTTAACAACCAATGGGTCTAGGATGAAGAGATAGTGTATAGGAAAGTATTTCCATCGATGATACTCTTAACAGATATTATGACACTCTTCCACTTTAAAAACAGCAGCTGTATCAGGTTTAATTGTTGGAAGTAAGAAAGAATATCGTTTATGCGATGCATTTGAGACTCAACATCGTAACAGACATCTGTCGATTGGTTGAATTCGACATTATCTATGATAAATATCTTCGAGCTATTCGACGAATTTCGCATGTATTCAAACAAAAATTCAGAGAATACATCTTTGTGAAATGATGCATTATATATACTTTTATTCCTTCATACTCGCCATACCTAATTCGATCGAGCTGCTATTCTTAAAGTGTATCAATGTCCTAAAATCTGGCATAAGTGTCTTAGATGTGTATACTCTTATATTCTTCCTGTTGAGAGCCTTAAACCAGATCTTTCAAACTGAATGCGCTACTTCGATCATGGAATATACATATTTTACCTCATAGCCCGTACAGCGATTATTTTTTACGATTTTTCCTGAATACTCTATATTCCGTTCAAGATGTCCCATTGTCATATAATAGCATTCAAACGTTCCGACTATGCTTTCATTGTACAAATTAAACGATAAATTTTAGATGAAATCTTGCTGTTAGGCTAAATCTCATCTCAGTGAACGACTTCGCATATTCGTCTCATTAATCTAATTTCCGATTCTCAAGATTCTAAAAAATTAAACCTTTATGTTTTTATTCGCTTTTAATTACAAAAGCCCGTGGAATTTTCGAATGTCATCGTTGGAAAGTCGGATATCTGGAATGGAAAGTGGTGTATAAATATATGACAGTTCAAACTTTGGTGAGTGACATTTTTTGTCGTAAAATATGACAAAATAAAGAGAAAATGGGACATAAATGTAATGAAATAAATGATCAAATCAGTATCATATGGATGGGGGGTAGGTCAGGGGTTTACAAACTTTTTACCACATTTTATTCAGCTTACTTTCTTGGTTTGTCCTCAAATCTTGTGATGAATACCGGGTTTTGCATTTAAAAATAGATTGCTTAGAATACAATTCAGAAATCCTTTAAATGTATAAATACAGGGTTATCATCCATCATCGCACTGATTCCATTTCCTTTCGCACATCAGTAACATTCAGTTTTGAATTGCTTACAGTTGTTTGACGTTCCGAATGTTAACTTTTCCAGACAAGTGTGCATTCTTTTTTAACACATCTCGGAACACCATGTAAACTTTTTCGACAAAACCTACATATTTTCGGCGGCTAAAAATCATAGCCGCATTTAAAAACGCCTGCGCGAAGTCTAAACACTATTTTGTTATTTCCATTTATTTCAGGATACTATTTGGTATATTTTTGACAACAGTATTGCGCGTTATTCTTTTGAGCCATCTAAATTATGATTTTTTTCAAAGTTAATCTACTTTTCATTGTAAACGGTATCCACATTCCTGAGGGTTGTCAAAATTTAAACCGCCAAAATACTGTTTTCAAAAATATACCAGATAGTATCCTGAAATAGATAGTGAAAACGAACACCGTGTTTAGACTATCGCGCAGGTGTGTTTAAATGGGTCTATGATGTTTAGCCACTAATCGTCGTAGATACCAAAGGGTTACACTCTTGATAGAACAGCCAAAGATTATTGGCAGTTTAGTGAGATATATCATCAAAAAATCAAGAATACTGTTACTCAAATATTGTCGAGTATCCACACTTCTAAAATACACAGTGTGTAAAGATGATGAGGAATATAGGAGAGACTTGTGAATCAGAGAAAAAGAAGTACGCATGCTTCCACAAGTAAGTGTATATAATCCAATATGATTCAAATTATTAAGCCATCTACCCACGTAATACCATAAATGTTAATGATATAAAAGATCAGTTATTTAAAGAATTTGATTTAATGCATATCGCAAAAAGATGATAGATGGTTATATCAAAATGGAATTCAATGTTATCATCTGATCTGCTCGTTTTCAATTCTGAAGATATCATTTAGAGTATTAGAACTGCGTCACTAAAAAGTACACCAGAAAATTGCAAAGTGTATATCTGAGAACACACTCGATTGGTAGCTACTTATATAAAGAATTAGATTAAGTATAATATATTGGTTAGGTTTTTTTTATGAAGGAAAATATATTTGAGAATATTCGCTGTCGAATAGCCCTAATTTGTATAAAAATCTTTAACCTAAATAGTAGCCCGCAATATTTATCAAACATCACAGATCAATTTTTACGGTCCAATAATTCGTTATCATTTCTTCATTGTAACAAATGTGGGCCAATAATCATCCAGTATTTCATCAAATGGATGATGTTTTAATTTTAATATTGTAAAAACAGTTTTTGTATGTATACCGAAGAAGCCATTCAAAAATATGTCTAATTGCGAAAAAAAAATTTATATTAAAAATACATTGATTTATACATGTAGTATCGGTGATATATATTTATTCAGTAAACGATATCAACCGAAGTTTTCCGAAATTTAATGAATATAAATGCAAAATTACACAAAGGTTCCCTCAATAGCATTTCTGCGGAATTAAAATACAATGTATACATCTTTAGGAGAAATATGAGGAATGTTAATCTTGGATTCAAATCTGTGACGCAATGGTTTGTTAAGTTATATTGATATGTAAAAAAACCGATTATAACGTTTATAAGAATTAATATAATTTTATTACTTAAGATTAAAAATACGCCATGATTATGCACGGAGGCGCCTAACCATTTTTATTAGAAAAATATTGAATGAAATAATGATTTTATAATTTACGACAATTAATTTTTTTATAGTGACGTAATACAATACTGCGCACGTTCACAAAATTACTTGGTAACACAATGGTCACCATCTCTCTCAATAATCAAATGATTTTAATTCTGATGGTCTTGTCCAGCGCACATTTTTCCGATTTAGAGAATGTGCATGCATCCATTAGCATGCGGATCACAGGTAATCAATTAAATGTCAGGCGAAATTGTGCTACGTATTGATGAATGTTTGGAAGACTATGGTTACTCTCTTTGCAACGGCACTGCAACTCTTAGTATTTTGCATGATTGTGCCCGAATGGTTACTGATGAAGGAGAACATGTTTCCGATATTTAACGCAGATTAACGACGACGTGTTGATGAATGCATTTGATAATCTCTCTTGTCAGCGTGGTATATGTATAATAAAATATAGAAAATTCACCTGCTTATCACGACCATATAACAAATGAAATTCTTAAGCATGTTTTAATATCTTCGGATATTCATAAAGTATTTGACTCGGACCTAGAACTCGTACTTGATAGTTTTGCCGACAAACCGAATTTTAACGAAAAAGATTTGTTTGTAGCGATGTGTTATATTCAACGAACCGAATCATTAATTGCTCCGATTTTTCCATCTGCAAATGGTATCTCTCTCCATGACACAGATTGTTATATTCTAATGAAACAATTGAATGATTTTGGTCAAATCATGACTAACAGTTACATGTCTACAACAAAGAGAAATGCATCCCGATCAGAGATATCACTTGAGGTGAAAACAAGGGAATATTGCCAATTTATAAAACAAGTGTTATTACAATCATTAGATAATCTGATTGAAACTGTTCTCTGTGTCACACTCGAAGAGAATGAAATATCTTATATCGTGAGATCGCGCATCATGCATCTCATCAAAGAAACCCCAAATCCACCAGGTGTAACATAAATATACCATCAACATCCTTGCATTAAAAAAGCAATTTATTTGTAATCACATCTGTATTAAGACGGTATCAGACGTGGTTAAACACGAGATCCTTTATATCATTTTTTGAATATTTTTGTTTCCTGCAAACTATTAATATCCGATGCCTATAGTAATTTAAGGTTATGTATTGCTATCTTTTTTATAATCAACATATCAACGTGTGGTAGCGGATCGTTAGCACATAGAGGCATCCGAAATATTCGGTTTCTGTCGTAAAAATAAAATCGATATAAGAGAATTTCATTTTTACGGATCGTAATTTCTTGAATATTTTGTTAATTGCTTAAACAAATTTTTTTTGTTTGGAAAGTATATTAAGTTAATAAAAAAATGGCGGACATCCTGTGTCTAAACATAATTAGATCCCTTTTTCAAAAAAAAACTATTTGAAAAGCAGTTATAGTTATTTAATAATTTGTATGACTGTTACTCAAACATAAAATATGTAAATCTGGATAGAATATGTAATATTTATCAAACAATCGACGCCCCATGGAAATTGAAGAGCCTTGAAATTCCTTTACACGAACATTTATTTTTGATTTGGACAAATGGCATGGCATAATTTTTGATTCAGATAATTGATATGTATGTTAATAGATTTTTTGTTCCTTAAATATATATTTGATCAGCTCATTGTATTAATAGACCAACCGAAAATTTCCGAGGCTGCCCTCGTTGAATAAAAGTTTTTAAAAGACTAGTTTTTTAAAAAGAATGCTGAAAATTAGGGACATGAACATAATGATTTAATACGTCTTTATACCCATAAAATTTTAAAGGTTATGACCATACCGAGTTTAACTACATATTCATTGAACGTGAGTCACAACAGAATATATCTTGAGAATTATACTAAATTTCGTAGTTCAGCTTCAAACTTTTATAATTAGTAATAATATTCAAAAATATAAAACTGTAAGGGTTTACTCTTGTTTTGAGTCTAGGTCCAATTTTTTATTTTTGAATTTAATAAAGTCATGTTCCATAACCTGTAGCATTATATTCTTCATCAAATACAAATATTTGGAAGCGTTAGGCAATCTATGACTTTAAATTATATCAGAAGACAGGCAAAATGTCATCGAGAATTATCTTTTTTTCAATGCATAGATATAAAAATTAGCATTATATAATTATCTGACTCGTGTCAGTTTCATATATCTTTTTTTTGAAATTATAACCGAATACTCGCGG
>JWZT01002092.1:0-19750 GCA_000827895.1 Thelohanellus kitauei
CTGAGATCCACAAAGGAAAAGCAAAATATTTTTACACTGAAGATTCTATGGGCGGAGATATCACCCAATCAATTTTCTCTATCGTATTTGATTTTTAATGTCATTAGAATTTTTAAAGAAATGAGCAATGGAATCGGGTTCACCCAAAAATTGTGTTAATAATTGAACCACGTGAAATCCTATATTTCAACATGTTTTAAAGAAGAATGCCATTGATTAATATTATAAATAAATTTAAATTACCGAATTCAACCTTTTACACCCAATTGTAATTAAACAATGTAAATAATTTACGCGCCTCTTCCGTGTTCGAAATTGATTGCGTGGCACTGCATGTTCCATGTATTTTGGCGGTAAAAAATGCACAATCCTTTTTATAATTATGTATTATTTCCAAATATGTCAACTTCATTTTTGAGGACGGCTCTACGAGCTACAGGAGAGGGGGATAATCGGAAACATAACCTTGAAACTCCATTCATACACGTTATATCACACGGTTCCCACGCCATAAAAATACTCACCTAGTTTTCTTCGAGTTTTTAATTTATTAAGAGGTATCCTAATAAAAAATTTCAATTTTAGGGGTATATAATATCTTGATAGATGCGCCGATAAATTTACCACATCTTCGGGATACATCGTGAGCTTTTATGGTTTTAAATGATATTAGTTTGCTCGACCAGCAAGTTTCAAATCGTATCAGATCCGCACAGGTAATTGTTGGAATCGAGTCTGCGATCAAGGAATTAATTGAAAATTCTTTAGATTCCAATTGTAGAAATATTGACGTCAGATTTCAAGAATACGGGCTTGAATCAATGGAAGTTATTGATGATGGATGTGGGATAAAAAAGCCAGATTTTGACAAACTGACGAAGCGTAACTACACCTCAAAGTTAAGACAGGATGACCTCACATCTGTAACTACCTATGGCTACAGAGGAGAAGCTCTTTTCGCACTTTCACATTTAAGGTAAATGTTAAACGCCTAGTTTAGTAAGCTCACAATAACTAGTCGACATGGATCTGAGAAATTCGGGACAAAAGCCCAATTTGAGAATGGACAGTTGGTAAACACGAGCAGCATTGCACGGGAAGTTGGTACCACTGTCATTGTTTCCCGACTTTTTGAGAATATTCCTGTTCGTAGACATGAACTCGTGAAACAGATGCGGAAGCAATTCTCTAGGGCTGAACAGACTATTGAGGCGTATAGCTTGATTTCTCGAAACGTCAGAATAAGTTTCAGCAACTCTTTGTTGTCAATATCGGTATTAAAGCCTAAAATGGCTTGGAGTTCCCTTGGCGGAAACTCTTTGGAAATTAATCTTGAGTTCTTGGTTGGGAAAAGTGTTTTTGATACATTTTTACAACTTGAACCAATAAAAGTCGAAATTAGTTCAACCCAACGTCGTGGTTGTTCAAAGGCAACAGTATCAATAACAGGCAAGTTATGATTAGACACTTAGGATATATATCAAGTTTATATACTGACAATGTTTCAAGCTTAAAAAATAAATCATATTTATTCGTTAATAATAGACCTTGCTTCAACCCCAAATTCAATCAAATCGTCAAGAATGTATACCTATCTCATAATCCTAATATCAAGCACATTTTTTTGTTTCTGAAGATTGATGCACCGAGTGGTAATGTTGTTATTTAAACCAGATCTTGTTGATTTTAATGTTTCGACTGACAAAAAAACTATTTATTTGAAAAACGAAAAACAATTTGAGGAGGCACTTAAGGGAGCGGTTGAGAATACTCTTTCAAAGAACCAAAATTTTACAAGTATGAAAGAAACTCAAATTCTGAGCAATGGTCTGCTTAACACCCAGGGTGCCACCAAAGAGCAGTTTAACACTCCAGGTGCCACCAAAGGGCTGTTTAACACTCCAGGTGCCACTAAAGGGCAGTTTAACACTTCAGGTGCCACCAAAGGGCAGTCTTACACTTCAGGTGCAGCCAAGGGACCATGTAGCGACCAATTGATCACTAATAAATTCAAAAAGTATGATCCACAAAAGGAGGTCTTTAAAATGTTTCAACAGGTTGAATCACTAAAAAATTTTGACCGAACTCGAAAACTACCAAAACCTATTTCATTCAACGAGCCTAAGACCTTAGAAGACGCTTCTCTCAATATTAATCCAGTTAAGATGAATGAAATCGTCTCGTCTTCTCCCAAGATAGTTCTTGATGTTCATGATAGAAAAGCTGATAACTCATTTTTGTCTTCGCAAAGAGTTGAAAATGAGCTCGATGACTGTCCTGACGAGTTTATATCAGATGTGGATCAACATATATTGTCTTCCTCTAGTTCATTTGTCAAAGATTTTGGGCATAAATTGATGGAAAAGGTCGAAAACGTTCATAGCATGTGTAAATCAGACCTCAAAAATATGTCGATCAATGGACAGTTCAATTTAGGCTTCATTATTACTTGTTTCAACAACAATCTTTATATCGTTGATCAGCATGCCGCTGACGAAAAATATAACTTTGAAAGAATATATCAAAGTATATCGTCAAATAGTCAGAAGCTATTGGCTCCTAAAATTATGGATCTAGATGATATTGATTTCCAGATATTTTTAGAGCATAAGGAGGCTTTTGAACGATTCGGTTTTCGGTTTAAAATCGACGGTTTTAGAGTCGGAATTGTGGCTCTACCCTTATTCCAGGGGAAAATGTTCATGGATCGAGAGGATATCATCGAATTTGTGTCGCACATTCGTCATACAGATTGTAACGAAGATAATTCTCATTTTTTTTCTACCTCTCTAACTTCTGTTAGTCAACACCACAATATAATAAAGTCTGAAAAATTATATAGTATGGTCGCGTCAAAGGCATGTCGTTCATCAGTTATGATTGGAACCGCTTTGAAAAGGGAAAAAATGAAGGAAATTGTTCACCGATTGTCATCGTTGGAAAAACCTTGGAGTTGTCCACATGGGCGCCCCACTATTCGCCATCTCGCGAGCTTATAATCATCATACTTGGGTATTTTTTAAATATTTTAAATGTTGTAATAATTTATTTCGTTATTTGTTAAAGTTCCATTTTTATATTTAACATTTTCTTTGATAAATGTGAACTCCTCAGAAATCATAGGAATCCCGATGAAAAAATAAAGAAGATGAAAATCGATGTCATTTGCATTCAAAAAGCTTCTTTCATATGAGCGGTAGATTTTAATGATGGGGTTTTGTTCAGTAGACATTCATCGAAATATGTTATACCCCATCCCCCTTTAACGATCATCTGCCCTCATTTGTTTGTAAAGTTTTTTTAATTCCGTAGTTTTTATAGTATTTTCAGAAGAGAAAAATTCTATTTTATTCAGTTTTACGTGGTCATACTGGATAAGTTAATATCTCTAAACTGTATGAAATCCACATAACATTCAACTTCTTAATTTTAGGATAGCCCCCATTAATCCGTGTGAAGGTATGGCGACATCTCCGCGCAAGCAGTTCCACGAAGACAGTTCTCTGCAGCATGTTTAGAGCGCAGCCATGTTCCGCGCAAAAAAAAATTTTTTATGTTTATAATGTAAATCATTCGATAATTTGTATTTTTGGGTATCTATGTTTTAATTTATTGCTGTTTCTTTTGGGAAAAAATGGTTTGCATTGACCTAATCGCTAATTTTACAATTATTAAGAACTGTTTAAAATTAAATGAGTAACATTTAGTTGAGAATGTAGATTTGATTTCCAGTTGACATTAAGATAATTTTGAGGAAAACAGCAGCCTTATACTTATTTTCGAAATTCAAAGAATATACCAAAATCATCGGCAAGAAACATGAAAGTAGATAAAAGTGAAAAAATATTATCGTTAAGTTTATTGTGTAAGCCATTCGATAGTTGTCCTTTTAAGTATCAATGTTTTAATCTATTGATGTTTACTTAGGAAAAATATGGTTTGCATTGACCTAATCGCTAATGTTCCAATTTTTAGAACTGTTTAAAATTAAATGCGTAATATTTATTTGAGAATGTAGATTTGATTTCCAGTTGACATAAAGATAATTTTCAGCAAAACTACAGCCTTATACTTATTTTCGAAATTCAAATGATATGCCAAAGTCATCTGCAAGAAACCTGAAAGTAGATAAAAGTAAGATTTTGATTTTTTCGATTACGTTTACTAATAGATAATGTTTTAATACTAACCAATTATTATTATAGACGCTCTTAACAACTTTATTGATTAGTGTCGTCTTACTACAAAATGTGGCTTATTTTAAGGTGTATCAGGCATAAATATTTTACCACGAGTAAATATAACATTTTATCTATGAAAAGTCAGCTGGATATCTCTAATCATTGTTTTCACTAGAATTATGAAAATTCCATGTTGACTATATCTAAAAAGATATCATGCAACAAAATATCCACTCTAGGTATTCTACTAATTTAACAAATGTAGTCTCAAAGCATTTTCATGAGTGTCTAGGTAAATGTGTTTTGAAAATTTAAACTTTTTTCTGTTTGTATAATTTCTAAATGTACCAATACTAGACAGCATGGATATATTATGCTACATCTTAAAGCTTGCTAGACGTAAATCCACATAATTAGTAAGTGAAAAAATGTTAATATCAAGAGACATCAAAAGACATTCATTTAAGAATATACACTCAAGAGTTATATGTTTTTGTATCAAAAAGTAAATAAATCCTACAAGTGGTTTTTACTTAAATAAATCAATTTATTCAGCCTTTTTGATAGTGTATTTTGATAATTTGATTGACCGAAACGAATAAATTCTAATATAATTTTAATAGTTAAATAAATCAGACAATAAAGTCAGATGTATTCTATTGGATTGATTTGTGAAAATGCCAGCACTTGGGTCTTTATCTATTGATCCAAAAACTTTGCCGGTTGATTGACGCTGCATAATTGAGTATAGAGTGTTAATCTTAAGGTCTGTAATATGTTTTTCATTTTGAGGCAATTTAAGAAGGCAAATATATTAGGGTGCGAATTACTAACAATGAATTTTCATTGTTATGGTTGATTATAACAACTAAATTAATAAAAAATTCCGATGAAAAATAATGAGCGGATCTCAATTAACCCCTAATTAATTTTCAGGAAACGGTCAAGAAATAATGTTTACAAATCTACGTAACCGCATACAAAATATATTGGTAACAAATCAAAGGTGGTTGATACTCACAGGGTAAATATATATTACTATATGATTTATTAAAAATGCATTTTCATTGTTGTTGTTGATTATAACAATGAATTTGAAAGTAAAATTGCGCGAAATTTATACAGCGTGGAACAAGGTTGCGCGAAACTGCCACCCAATCCTGTTTGAATTGATTTATAACAAAATTAATCCAATTCTAAAAAATAAAAATTGACATTTTTGAATAGTTTAAAACTTTATTATTCTCTATTTTTAATTAAAAAAGACAGGCCGGAATTCGTTTTAAAGGTCCTCCGATGAATCAGAACCCCAAAGTCCCCTCCAAATAAATTCAAGCAAAAGATTTAAAAACCAATAACGGGTCCATCCAAAAGATATCCCATTCAGCTAAAACAAAACGTACCAGTCGCTACTTGGATGAGTTTTTGAAAAATGCGCATTTATATGAGAAAAGAATAGGTCAAAAACTAATTTTTGTATTTGAACAGATTAGATGTGGATGATGTAATATCCCTGATGCTTTTCGAGAGATTTTGAAATGAAATTCTTTTTAAGGTTCAAATTCTTATTCTATTAGATAATTCTAGAAGAGGCAATAAATTAAGTGTGTGTATGAAAAATGATGGTTTTAGCCAGAGTTAAAATCTCCAAGACAATTATTTTTTCAACTTAAATCCGAATAATGCTTTACAGATCTTGTGTGGTATGAGGATTTTATGCAGTTTATTAATCATCAGGCAAGGTAGATGTAGTTTTTGTATATCAACTAATTTCCTGTAAGTTGATTAAATTTCTCTTTTACAATTGATTACGGTTTGTAATATTCAACTCATTCATGCACATTTTCATATATTTTTTCCTTGATTGAGGTCTTAAAGAGTACTCTGTTTGTTTTGATAACCTTTCCTTATTCTGTATGTATGGTATCAAATGGATAAACCCATAATCTTTGCTTCGATATTTACCTGTTTTATAAGAATAGGCTTACTTATCAAATTCTAGAAGTATTCTTTGTGAGCTATTATCATATATAGTCCCCCAAAATAATCACCAGGTTCTTGAAAGATTCTAGAATATTAAAAAAACTGGCAATAGTTTAACAGCATAAAAACAGTTAGCACTTTCATCGTTTTTACAGGATGTTTTGTTAAACAAACAATGATTACTTATGGAAACCTGTATGTGGCAACAATTCAACGTCGTAGATCTGAAAAGCCCTCTGATATCGTTTTTGAACTTGGTATATTTTTTGGACCTGCCTTATAACTCTACCTGATATAGAGTTTTACTGGTTTGGAGTATTGATATTGGATTGTTTAACCATAGCAGAAAATAACCCGACAATTTTATGAAATAATACAAATTCAAACCAGTTAGTTGATGAAGAGGGAAATTTTTAGTCGAAAGTCCAAAAACAATCTGCAACTCAGAAATCGAGCATCGTTGAGTGTAGGGAATTCTAAAGTTGACCTTTGACGACTGACGATTAATCATCCAGAAATTAATTTTTAAACGATCTTGAATTTAATCAACTTATAAAGAAAAAGGATCTGGTTAAGAATGTTCTTCCCTTAAGCTTAAGATTAGATTTAATCACAGTTTTAAAATAATTCTATTAACCATCCGGTTTTTAATTATATTGTTGCTTTTATATGATTTTTTTTATAATGCTTCCGTATCCGTTTTTAAGAGCTAACCACCTATTCTTTTTTGGATTTTTTTATTTCTAACCAAATATTAGATATGGCTCTGCTTTTGTGTTTTAAATATTATTACACGACTAAAATTGATCAATAAAAAATGTTAGGTTTAGTTAAAAAATCGATTCATATCGTTTCTTATTCTATCAACGATTCCCACTATAAGAAGAACTCATGTGATTTTTAACCGCGAAGATTCTGCCATTAAATACCTCATTTCTGAAAGAGCAATCAATCTACAATTGAGCATGTCTCTTCTGCTCCTTGGAAAACATTTCGTTTCGAAGCAAATCGTGAAAATCCGGCAAAAACTTCCTAAAACAAGAGTCACTTTTAAAGAGGATATTCTTCAAAAATCTAAACAAAGAATAAACTCGATACTCGAAATAACCGAATTCACTTAAGACCATATTATTCCGTCGGCACTGAAAACACTCAAAAAAATGTTTGTTGTTGCTTCATATCAGCGATTTGAGAAGTTAATTATATTTTCTATCGCTTTATGACAGACAATCTTCATGACGATATTTTTATAAAATTAATTTCGCTTAACAACTTTAGAAATATAAACTCGAAATTTGAGAACCAATTTTGATATAATGACCGTGTAAGATTATATATAGATAACCCCTAAACAATAAATAATCTTTTAAGTAAAACAGATTAAGTCTGGGGGGGTATTCTTTACTTTAACCAAGATACCATTACATGAATCGATGACATCTCCTTAAAATTTCGATACATCTATCGCATCAAAGAATTGAGAGGGGATAACGAATTAAGCATTGAAGAAAAAAGACTGTCCGAATTCTAACCAAGAGCAGGATCTAAACAGAGATAATATATAAATTCCAAAGATAAAACTTACTTATCTTCATAATTAGAATTCATCCCTTTCTGATGAGATGCGTTACTGATGAAACATTCTCTGCGTCTAGAGATAGTCTCGATTTAACTAACCACCTAGTCAGCAAACCATTCTTGCTGCAAGTATTTCACACAAATTATGAAACGGTAGGTGTAATTGAACTGAAAAATATTAAAATGATTATCCTCAGATCGAAAATTACTTAAAACCACTTTTATACTCTTGATGTCATCTTTCTGACCCTATAGATATAGGGTTTCGCATTGAAAATAATCCAATATAAAGATACTTATTGCCCATCTCACAGTTCATGGTTATTCGAACCGATATTATGGATCTTCTGAATGATATATGATGTGCATGTTGACTCTTTTTGTTGAGTATGATGTCGAAAATTAACCACGAAAATTATGGTGACAAATATCCTCTATGTAAAAATATTTTTAAAAACAATAATGAATTGTGGGTTTTCACAAAATATCGTCATCTTGGTTGATTTTGAACGCAAAACCCGGTAGCATTCATCTAAGTACTATAACAATAGCGGTGATTTGATGTAATATTAATCATAGATCATCAGGATGTTACTAGTTTCGGCCTCATTAGCACTTATGTTTTTTTCGTGAATGTAAAGAAGGTATGGTATTCTAGTTGCTGGTAACATCAATCGCCGTACTTGCGCAGAACTTATTCCTAAAATAGGTGTTCTATGAAAGAAATGAACTGCACGTGTTAAACATTTTTAAAATTTTTACACTCCCATCGTCATAAAAATGTATATTTAATTGTAATATGTGTTCTCCCCCTTCGCGTGTAGTATATTCCTAAGGATTCATTACGATTTTATATAAGCGATTCGATCTAATCGATGAAATCTAACGACATTTGATCATACAACTTTGCACAAATAATTTTATTTCAACGAAACCTTCCTGTTATTTTTCTAAATTTATCTCTATTGATATGCCCATAACTTTTGATTCATTTTATTTAATTATAAATTTTAGAATTACATACATAATTTTTAATGTTCCAACATTACTTTTTACCAATCTATATTGAATCTTTTATTTTCTGAAATATATACCTCCAAGAGACAAAAAAATTTCATAAGATTCAGATTTATTGCTTTATTTCATAATAATTATATAATGGCACAAAATAATTTTGAAGGTCCGAATTCCCGATATTTTACTGATAAATTATAAAGTGATAATATACACAATGTTATTCAGATATTTAAAAGTATATTCTGCCCAATATGATATTTCTAAAATTTGCAGTCGTCTACTGATATCTTTGTATTTTTTGTTATCGTTATTTATGCCAATCCAAAAACTCACTTCATTATGATTTAATTCATTGTAATTCTGGCATTCTTTTAACGAATTAAAGGATTGGCATATGAGAAGAACCCACTTTTAGACTAAAATCAATGTGTCATAATTCGACAGAGTTGTAAGTGCGAGATAGATTTGATATAACCAATTCATAAATATTCCATAAAATTATAGGAAAACGGAGTTACTATCTGTTAGTATTCTTAATGAGTAGCCCAATACAAAAGGACTCAGATTAGTAAAAAAGCGGCTGATCGTTTCCCTGTGAAAAATAATAAAAAAGGAATTTCTATTAATGAATCGAAAACAGAGAGAACATCAGATTATGGGACAAAGCTAACTTAATTACCACTATGGTGTGAATTTTAATTTCACTTTGTCATCGTCGTATATGAAAAGATTTGGGATATAATGTATTTTTTTCAAAAATGATTGTTTAAAGGTAAACAAAACATCATTTAAACATTTACTTTTTAAATATTTCAGAAATTGGGTGAATGACCGCCTTTTCACAACCAACGATTGTGTAAGGATTATTTAACCAAACTATTCTAAATAAAACTTGAAACATATTGGCATACATCGATTCATGTTTCTTAATACAGAGAACGCAAGCTAGATGAATTATTTAGCCTCTGAATTCGTCTTTTATGGTATATACTTAAAAATAACTTAGGACGCACTTTGAATGTATCATCGCATAATATCGAATTTGATTTTTTAAACATATCAACGTTCGACAAAATGCAAAACAGAATCTCTTCATCGGAGTTATCTTGAAAATTATACGCTACTAGCTGTGGATGTCAAAATTTAGTAAATTAATACGGTTCAGATACAATAAGTTGAAATATTGTATAATGATGGGGAATACCTGAATTCTTCTTCGTTATATAATTTTCTTGATTTTAATTAGTAAAGAGTAAGAACACGACACCGATAAATGAATTTGGTAAACACAATTCGATTTTATATTTTTGGGTGAAATATGAGATTAAATGACACGGCGTTTAATATTGATTTGAAATTTTCTAAATTAAGCTCCTGACAATTTGGAGACTGAGTATGTATTTCCAATTGTGAAAATTTTACAAAAAAAAAGTCTTACATCACGCTGAGCATTCAAGCCTCAGAATTCAACTCAGCACAGTCGCATTTTATTTGTTAATTCTCAAATTTCAAATTGAGAAATCAATTAGATTGCAATATATTTCGAACTTGAACATAATTTATACAATTAACTAGAACATTCAAATTGGAAATATACATGCATTAAAAACATTAAAAATTTACATATATTCGCATTTTACTTTTTGATCAAATCATTTATATCAGGAGTTCTCAACTTGGGTGTCATATAAAAATTCTTAGGGGTCGCGTAAGACCATGGAAAATATGAGTTTTTGTCTATTTAAACGAATAAAAATTGTCGTTGAAACAAATTTTTCTGTTGATTGTTAGAATTATTTTTCTTATTGTCTTTCGAAGGAAGATTTTATATCAAACTAAATCATTATGAGTTCAAACACGTTATTTGTTGCAGCATAGATATTTTAAATTATTAATCGACTGTCTATCAAAGTGTTTGTAGCTGTGTAACTTTACGCCATGGCAGGATAAATGAATATATCATACAGTTGGGTTTTATTATAAAGATTTCGTGGCTTAATAACGTAGTTGAAACGGCAGCGCATTTCAAATTAGTAAAAAGCCGTCATTATATAGTTCATTTCATTGAAGGTAATATTTACAAATGGAACTGTTTTGATTTAGCGAGACCTCTCACACGTTATCTTTTGACTGCGTTTAATTTTTTATACTCGTGAATCTATCAGGAATAACATGAGAAATGATCTCAAACAAAAGATGGTGTAAAAAAGGAAACAGTGGCAATTATTTAAGCCTCGGTTTCACATCAATAGAGACATCTGCAATTAAAAAATAGAGTGTAGTATTTGTGGAAAAGTTATACCAGATGAATCTATGGGGCCAAGCAAACTGAAACGTTATTTTGTCAAGCATCAGAAATTTGTAGATAAGAGCACAATGTAATTTAGATTGAAAGCTTACTGGGCAAAGAAAGACAGAGTTAACTTCTGTGGCACATGCAATAATCTAAGAATAACTGCGATTGAAGATTATTATTCGGTGGCTCTCAGAATGGCCATAGCTATAAAAGTCAGTCCATAGCTGATGCGTTACTGTTTCAGACCGACAAAGATATTGTTCGTCATGATTTAACCAGAATTTGTTTATAATTAAATGGAATTTCCATATTCAATGGCACTCTTCACAGTAGGATAGCTGACAGGTCTGCTGATATTTTCAATCAGACAACCCATGAAATTGTATCTACTCCACTTCCAATATGTGTATTCAGCTTGATAAATCCACAAATGTTGCAAATTATTCATAGTTACTGGTTTAGGTGAGGTATATTTATGATAGTGATTTTAAAGACGAAGTTCTCTTTTGTAAACCTCTTGATACAACTACTACGTCTAGTGATATACTTGAAAAAAATTGTTCATTTCTAGAAATGTATAAAATCCTTTTGGAAAATATTTGTGGTATCTGCACAGATGGTGCTGTAATTATGCATGGGTATCAGTCTGGATTTCAAAGTTTAGTACATAATGAGTCAATCAAAGTTGTTGCAACTCACTCTGTTATTCGTAGAAAAATATTAACAGCGAAGACACTACCGCATGAATTACAAGACGAAATGAACAAAATGCCATTAACTTTGTTAAAGCCAATTCTTGACACTTTAGACTGCAAAAATTTGTTGAGTTGCATTCTTCCAACAACTTTTGTGTTTTATTACAGTGAAGCGAGGTGGCTCTCAAGAGGAAAATTCTAATGTGTTTTTGATCTTCGTGAGGAACTAAAACAAATTTTTGATATTAAAGCTAAAGTAAAGTTCGAAGTACGTTTTAGATACAGAAAATAGCTTATCATTTGTTGATACCTTTACCACCTTTAATGAATTATTACTGATAAAACCAGGTGAACCATCTCGACGTATCTGTAAATATTATATCCTTAAATATGAAGCTTCATCTTTGGAAAAAAATAAAATTTACATGTTGCCAACCATGTCTGTATTCTATGAGAAGAATGGGGTTTGACCTGATAAACAAGATAAAATGATTATTAGTGTGAAATAGCATTTTCACATGCTTGAGGATGAAATTTCATTTTTCATTCCAAATTAACACGACACTCCTTGAGCATTGGCATTAAGTCAATTCTTAGTAAAAGTTTAAGATGCTCCTGAGAAATCCCAGGAAGAGTTTATTCAACTCATTAGTAGCGATGTAGCCAAAACTGATTTCTTCTCAATGTTAATTTCCCAATTATTGATCAAATGTTCTCAACCATGCCCAATTTTGCCTGACTATTACTCCTTTCTCCTTCTATTTTCAACAATATATCTTTGCGGAACTGCTTTTTATTGCCGTTTTCAATCTAAATATAGAAGTAAAATTGGTGAATAAGCGTATCTTCGGTGTGTTTTTGAAAGTACTACCAAAAAAATTCTTGATCTGGTGAAACAAGCTCAAACTTCGCACTGACGTTGACCACGTCGCACATTCTGTCGAAACAAAATTTTAGTAAAGTAGTTTAGACTATTGTTCATGCTCCGCCACGCCATTAAAATTTCAACATAAATAGGATGATTAGGCTACGTTGAAAAGCAAACAACGCCATTTATATATATTGAACCTCATTTGTTTGATGATAATCTGAAATATATTTTTCACAAAATCAATTGCATCCTAAAAATTAAATCACATCCTGGGTATCAGATTGATACTGTAATCACGATTTATAAATTTATAATAATACAGCCACTTAGGCCTGTCATAGAAAATAATTTTAATATGGGGTGGTGGGGGTCGCAACATTCTGGTTTATGAATTAAGGGAGGCAGCACGAAAAGGTTGAAAACCGCTTGTTTCGGTAAAGTCGGTCATTACAATTCTTAAGAGCCTTATGAAGGTTGCAAACTAGACTAAAAAGAAATTCAACTAATAATAAAGGGAAAAATCAGAAAAAGATGGGACTTACCTACTATAGGACCATCACCGTTTTTGATTTTTACAAAGTACTTTCATTTGATTCTTACTTCATTGATTATCACTTACTGGGTTTTTCAAGTAAAGCCAAGTAATGTGACGATGTTTATTGCTCACTTAAATATTTATGGTTATCATTCACAATATTGTCGTCTATCGATACGATATTTTTCACATTATTCTAATGGAATAATTATCGGCATTATTATCAACAAAATAATTCAAAATACGCACCATATATCATTCAGATGTTTCATAGTATAGTTAAGAATCAACATGAATATTGGAATGCGTATTGAGCATCGTTTTGCTTAAAGTTTCACTTGCAAAACCCGGTATGTGAAAAATACAAAAAAATCAAAGTTGTTATTTTAGAATTTCCGTAGAATGGGGAAGTTTTAGCGACTGAAGGAAGTACGAATCAAATGAAAATAGTTTATAAAAATAAAAAAATGATGATGATGATCCTACATCGGATTTTGCCTTTAAAAATGCACAAATTGAAACTATAAATGGATTTTTTAAAGCTTATTAACTTAAAATTAATTCACTACATTGTTAATATATTCCGATATTCTCTTAATTCATGTTTGAGGAAATTTTGCTTTTAAGGAGAACTCCCATAATTAATGAAGAGGGAATAAGAATTTGTCAATGTATTGTTCCAGTTAATTTATTAATTGTTAAACATTCCATTTATCATTGCAATTAATGTATTTTTAAATGCAAAACCAGGTAGAAAAAAGATCCGAGAGGAATCAAAATGATAATTTTGTACATATAGACTCCATTTGAATGAATAGGTTGGATTTTTTCGTACATTTCATACGATATTCAAAAAGATGCTAACCGACAATCTGTTGATTCCTATATATCAGGGGTAATCAAACCTGTTCCCGCGGATACCATGGCATGCGTAGAGCGTTAAATGGGCGCCCGCGGTATCCAAGAATAATAATAAAAAGAATCGTACAAATATATTTAATTAATACCTGGTTTTGAAACATATTGGATACTTGGTGCTAAAAAGAGTGGCGGCTTTTAATTAAATATGTTTTTAAGACTCGAATTAGGAATACATTTTTTTAAATAGTTAAAAACCAGGTTTGTCATCACAACAAAGCAGCAGTTAGTCTCCACTTATGTCGATCGCTTTTGGAACTTTATAAATATGGGGAAACTACAAACCTTGTATTGGCACTCTCAATAGGCCCGAGAATCTTGATGATATTAGAAATAAATCGTTTATATCTTATTAGCATTGAAGGCATTATGCATGAAGAATTCAATACTGAATTTTTAATGCTTTCCTACAAAATTTTGTTACAGCTTATCGTCTTAAGAAGCACATTTTTTCAAAAATCGTCAAACTATTCAGTTAAACTCATCAAATATTTTTCAAAATCTGGTAAAATTTACGATAAATTATTGTGATAAAATTGCTGGACATGCGATGATTAAATCACGAAAGTAGTCTTTCTCTGCTCCCCCAGGTTAAGCTTTCTCTACTCAATGCATTGGAATAATAAATGAGTAAAGTTAGAATAGAGACCAATCTCACTGTTTTGCATATGTCTATATATTTAATATGCACCATAATTTTTCCATTTAGGAAAATACTATCCCTAAGTAAGACTGGGGACACGAATGAATGCTCCTTATTTTTCAAAAATTTAGATTTAAAAGATATTATTCCAAAATGAGGAAAAGACTAAGAACCTATTATTTTATTGCCGACTAGGAGTAATCATATTGTTTCGTCGATATTTAAGATAAATATGTTTATTGTGTGGTAGTAGTGCTGCAGTTGCAATAAAACCTAATATTGAGCGTCACTTCCAGAAAACCCATTCCATTTGTTATCCAAGCTCTCCACTTAGATCTGAACTCAGGAAGAACAAAATACATCAATTTAAATTGAATCTGTCTTTCCAACAATCATTTTTCACAATTCCCGCGATAAAATTTAAAAATCTACTATTGCTTCTTTAAAAATTTCTCACGTTCTTGAAAAGAATAACAAGGCTTTCCTTTATGTAGAATTGTTAACAGAAGCATTTCTGACTGGTGTCTATTGGTTTTTTGAGTGATTTTCGAACAGACGTGAGATTATGTCAGCAATACAAGACTTACAGTTGTCCAAGAGAACCATTCAAAAAGAATTAAAAACTTTTCAAGACTTACAAACACAATTAAAGAGTGATCGGGATCTGTGCGAATGGCTCTCACTATAATTTGAAGAGTTCAAAGACTTAAGACACACGGCAGTTTGTATTTATGGTGAGAATGATAATGTGATTTTAGTGCAAATGAATGATTACTTAAATTATTAACAATGAAAGGACGAACAATGGACAAGGGTATTCATTAAGTATTGTTAATATACACAAAATCCATAGATAGACCTTTATAAAAGCTGTAGAGAATAACCACTTATGGAGCTCCACCAATGATTGGTAAGGTCAATGGATTTATCACCCAATGCAAGAAACCCAAATCCTTTTCTAACATTATGTCTTACCATTGAATAATCCATCAAGAAATTTTGAGTAGTTAGATACTCCCATTTGGAAAGCTTATGAATTTTTGTACTACGATAGTGAACCTTAGATGAGCAACACCCCTCAACGTTGATTTAAAAACCTGTTGGTAAATTAGGAAGAAAGTTTATGATGATGTACAGTGAACTACTTTAGCTTAGCAAGGGTAAAACTCTCTCATGATTTTTACATTTAATCGAAGAAATAAAAGATTATCTCAATTATAAAAAAATACATTTGAATTAACCAACTTTTATTGGCTTGTAGGCCTCTATGGTAGGATGTTGAAACTCATTTAAAGACAAACTGGTTTTGTGTATATCACACTTGCTAATGAATAAACTTGTACATATAAAAAATGGCAGGCGACGATGAATTGATTTTTCATCATTTATTGCAAGTCGCCAATTACTTTAAATATGTTATAAAATTGATTTCAACAGCTTGGTATCATTGAGCCCATGGCCACCTTTATTCAATCATTTTACGTAAAACTAACTGGGACCGAAATAGTCTAACAAATTTCCGAGGTTACTCAAGAGAGGGCAGAAGAAATGGAGTTAGTCAAAATGTATGTTCCAAAATGACATTGTTCTAAACTCCAAAATACCAAATGAAAATATTGGAACATAGTTGACAGAAATAGATTTTCATTGTTGAGAAGTGCATCATAAAGGGTATAATTGTTATTTCGTCGACCAAATTTGTGTGAACAATTGTTAATACATGGTTTTCAAGTCAATTTGGCCTTTTCAAATCATGAAGAGAACTGATCAATTTTACATAAAATAATTTTCCAAAAAATTAGCTTCGAAAATAAATTAATGCCTAATTTTCGATGGTTTCATTGTTATCGTGGTGTGCAGTTTTAAATTTTCACTTTTCTAGAGAAATGTGCCTTCCTCTTTTAACAAATTTTGGAAGATCATATAAACTTTTTGGACAAAAGGCACATATTTTTTGGCGGTTAAACATCATAGGGCCATTTAAATACGCGCGCGTCAAGTTATGACACTATTTTGGTTGTTTCCATTTATTTCAGGATACTAATTTGATTAGGTTTGAATAGAGTGTTTTGGCGGCTTAAATGTTGACAACACTTAGAAATGTGGATACCGTTTTCAATGAACATATGATTAAATTTTTGACAAAAATCATTATTTAGGTGGCTAAAAACAATACCGCGAAATATACACACTTGCGCAAACGTTTCCACTATCTTGATGAGTTACGCTTATTTCACGATCTAAACGTTGATGTTTTTGAATAGTATTTGACTTTTACACATACTTGTTGTATGATAAAAATGAGTTTAGAAAATGATTCAAACATTACAGAAAGTAATTTTGATTCCCAAAGGAACAAACGAGTTATGATGGATACGGAAAGCCTAAATCGTGTAAAAATATTATAAGAACCTCAGTTAATATTTAAATTTTCTGCCTATAATAATTATATTAGGCAAATAAATGTCGAAAATACAACACGTTGAGGACTTTTGCAAATAGAAACTCCCATTTAAAACGAAGATAACACTTTTATAATGGTTTGGATCTCCCGAAATGAGACAAATCATCTGGAAAGGATTTAGTCCATGAGTTTAATTACTCGAAAATGAACTTAACTTACTGTAGGGGTATATATGGCATCCTGAGTGATGCACCAGCGCTGAGTGGCCCGACGGGCTGACCACTGGGTGAGTGTCCGTTAGTCCTTGGTTCGCCTCTGGCTGGGCTCGCCATTTACGTTTCATTTACTTCCCTCAAGTTATTTTGCTTCTTGTCTTTTTATAAAGAAATACATAGAATGGTGGAAAACGCACTTTTTTAAAAGTCAACCACTATTTAGAAACATCACCATTTTAATCGTGAAATAAACATAACTCATCAATGTAGTGGAAATGTTCTCGCGCGCTTGTTTATTTCGCGGTATTGCTTTTAGCCACCTAAATTATAACTTTTGTCAAAAATTTAATCATATGTTCATTGAAAACGGTATTCACATTTCTAGGGGTTGTCAACATTTAAATTGCCAAAACACTCTATTCAAACCTAATCAAATTAGTATCCTGAAATAAATGGAAACAACCAAAATAGTGTTTAGACTTGACGTGTGCGTATTTAAATGGCCCTATTATGTTTAACCTCCAAAAATAAGTGCCTTTTGCCCAAAAAGTTT
Organism: Thelohanellus kitauei; assembly: GCA_000827895.1. Taxonomy (NCBI): domain Eukaryota; kingdom Metazoa; phylum Cnidaria; class Myxozoa; order Bivalvulida; family Myxobolidae; genus Thelohanellus; species Thelohanellus kitauei. The sequence continues at coordinate 17,890 of JWZT01002092.1, forward strand.
ACATTATCTCCCGAGATTTGTTAAAAAAGGAATTCACCTTTATCTTGAAAAGTCAACATTTAAAACTTCAAGACTGTAACAATGAAACCATCGAACTTTAGGAATTAATTTATTTTCGAATCTAATTATTTGGAAAATTAGTTACGTAAAATCTTTCAGTCCTCTTCATAATTTGAAAAAGCCAAATTGATTTGAAAAAAATGTCAAATTGACTTAAACCCTGTAAGTAGATCGCAACCCCCTATATTTATTTTTTTCAGATTTTAAATGATCACTTCTTCTCTACCATAGGACACCGCTATAACTCTGTAAAAAACTCATAATTACACTACTTTTTCAGCCAGGTATGATTTACTCTTAAACCAATTTAGAAATTAGATTTTTACATTTAGACTAAAGTTTTAAAGATCCAAAGGAAGTGCATATGCGATGAGGAGTATCACCAAGCTATTGGAAATCCAAGGATTTTGAAGTGGTTGAACGTCATCTGAAATAAGCAATAAGATTGGATAAAATCAAAAATGGTTTGGCCTGAGTAGCAATAAATAACGATTTGAATGAGAAACTATTTAAGCAGTGGGACATCTTTGGAGTAAACACAAAACTTGTTTTAGTATGTTTCCCACTAAATTTTCGTTTTGTGAATGACGCTAAATGAGCAGATCAGTCAATAGTCTTCATATACAGTAAAATACGGATATAAAGAACTTTTTGGGACCGTAGAAATTAGTTCGTTTTAACCAATTTGTTTAAAAATTCAAAATATATATAACAAATAAAAATTACATAATAAGTTCTTTATTAATTAGATATTGAGTGGTTTTTGTTTGCAGAGCTTGTTTATTGAGATATTTCTGTTGTAGCTATTGTTTTATTTTTTATATTCTGTCATCTATATCTTCAGTCATAAAAATAATATTTTACTATTTAAAGATAATCAATAAAAGCTGTGATGGTTATTCCTGGCTTGTTATCTCTTGGCATATCAACACTATAGGAAGTCATAAAACAAAACTGCCCATCACTTTCTATTCCACTTTTTTAACAAAAATCATAAATGTATTAATAAATGTTAATTTTACAACAAATTCATTGATCTTGTGAAATTTTTCATTAGTAGAGGATAAAATGTGTGTTCGACTTAATCGATTGAATTTACCACATATTTAAAAATCAGATTCGAAAACAATTTTGTATCCTATACAAAGCACAATACCTTAAAGAATCCTGGATTATATGGACGCGTAAAAAAATAGTTAAGTGAAATTTTTTGTCGTCATCAAGCCCATTGATAACTGAATACATTTATAGTTTGCGATCATTTACAGGGTTTTTAGGTCAAATTGGGTTTTCTGTAGGTCAATTTGGTTTTTCTGCAGTTCAATCTAGTGGACGAAAAATTTAATAAAAAATAAATCGAATAATGAACCAAAATAAGACCTCTGGTTTAATTTTCTATAATTTGTGCATCTTCTCATATAAATTTTCACATGGTTATTCTAACCATCGCAGTCGTCTTTCATGATATAAAGCAATCTAAAAAATGGTCGATTGTCAATAGGCACTATACCAGTTCTTAGAGTACCAAACATCAATTTAATAATTTATCTTTTGTTTCCGATGAAAGATACGGCGTAGTTTACAAAGAAATCAACAGCTTACCGTGTTTAGGAGAAAATTTTTTAATGTAAATTGGAAACTGTTTTCGACACATTCAAATAAACACTATAACAAATGCAAGGTGCGTTGCCATCATGGAAAATGTTAGATTTCACAAATTTTGAACAATCATGGATTGTTTTCACAGGAAGGGTCACGAAATTTGCTATTTACCGCCCTATTCACACTTATAAACCTCATC
>JWZT01002093.1:18956-34363 GCA_000827895.1 Thelohanellus kitauei
CTGTATTTCTGTGTCCGGTAATGTTCGTACGAACTGGTCTCTAATCCCATCTACCGCAGTATCGCCAAAGCCGCAGACTACAGAAAGGTCTTTTAATGTGTTGACACATTCCAGTAGCGATTCGGCCTGATTCGGCACTCGTAGTCCGAACCTGAATTTCTAGCTGAAGATATTGACTCAACGTCTATGCCGTCCAGCCATGAACTCGACAATCTTCTGGTAACCACAGTCTGCCGTAAATACGCCCGGAATGTAGTCCGATATTGTTTGAAGTGGGTGCTACCAACGTTTGCCCCAAAGAGATCCCTCATTAAACTGTCCGATTCTAATCAATGTGTCCGAACCGCAAGTTCGAATTGCATCAGGTAATTCATCCTGTTTAGGCGTTGTCGTCAAACCAGAAAAACTTGAAATTCATCCTCGTTTAAACCATCTGTTCTGATTGTTGTTTCATCGTCGCCATTATGTAATAGGACTACACTATTCTAGGCCTGCCAGTTCTACGTTCAGTTTATTTCATTGAATTTTGTCAAAATCTAACCAGTAATAAGAAAAATAAAATAGATAAATGAATTTCTATTTTTTGTGCCTCAAAACACTTTCCAACCTAAATATAGAATTTTCTTAAAGATAAACGTTTGAGTATAAATTTATAGCTATTAAAATCTATTTTCTCAAAATATTGATACTTTGACAAAATTTATGCTCAAAGATGTGAATATATAATTTGAGAAATAGGTGATATTTATTTTAATGTTCAGCATCATCCAATAATTATATAATGCAAACCATAATGTTCAATCTTAGTTCCGAAAAAATAAATTGAAGATTAAATGAATTTTTTAAGTTATAAATCACGAAAATTTACCAAAAACAATCTTTTAAATAGAAAATCTCAGCCCGTATTGACAGTCGAATCAAACAATAAAAAAATTCAAATTATTTTTCTCGACTCTTAAATGAGTTTTTTGGATTTAAACATAATTATTAAAATGTTTCTTATTTTAATATATTTTTTACGTGAAACTTGATCATTTTATGATTAAAATAATTTAATTAATAAAAAGGTTATTAGAATAAATTTTGTACATATAAAGCAATTACAGTGCTTTTCAATCTATTACGAAATGCGCGCGAAAAGCCTGCAATACATTTCGATATACGATACCGATGTCTCTATTTTTCAAGCTGATGAATTAAATTAAGAAATAGAACAGTGAATTGAAATTTTAAAAAAATAAAAAAGTAAAGTCAGTTATTGGTTAGTTTCATATACACGTTAGTACCTGGTTTTTCATGCAAAAGTGCGAATTGCGACTATGTTTTTTGCGCAGCACAAAATTCATGGTTATTATTATTGATATTCTTGCAAATTTTCAGAAATGTTTTTAAACTCAGTTTTCCGTGAAACATGAATCGACATAATTCTCAAAAAATAAAGTTTGAATGAACACCTAATATCATTCAGAATTCAAAAAATATTGCTAGAAAATAACTGCGTATATTTAGGTGCGCAATCAGCATAGTGTCGATTCATCCTAATGTTTGAAAAACCCATATCATTGTGTATACTAAATTAATTACTAATTGACTTCTTTTAAAAATTTTTGAATATATTAAACTCTTTTGAGGTACCCTCGCGGATAGAGCCTAGTCTGGGTATGGCACGAAAATACCGATTTGGAGCATTGGTTATCGGGGGATCGCCACCTTCCATGGCCATCCTGGTGTGATTTGTAGTTCCCACAATCGGTTATGATTGCTGATTCGGTATTTTTCATTAAAATAAAACGAACGGAGGGTTTAATTAACTAATTAGAAATAGCGTATTTTCTATTCCTGCTCCGTCGGTGATACGTGCGCACCACATAGAAATTGTTTTTTAAATTAAAATCATCATCTTGGAAAACAGAGACTTCATTACCAGAGATCGATATTGATTTCAAGCCTGACTTCCGCTTTTCCAAATAGATTTAAAATTATTGTATCACCTAATAGTTCTAACAAATTTACAAAGATTTACATTTTTATAATGATGACATTAATATTATCATTTTATGAATGAAATAGACATTTATAAATCTGAGTCAAAGAATACAATTAAAATAACGAATATTTTCAGAATATATATACGATTTTCACAACCGCACACATTTATAAGTGTTCAATGACATCAGATTGATGTATTAGAACATCACAGTATGAAAAATTCGATGGCTATTTGCATAAAGGCCAAAATACATTTACAGTGTCTTAAAAAATATTGTGTTGTACAACATTACATAATAATTTCAAAATGTGGAAGATTGGCTGTTATAAGGCCTATTCTTTTTTGGTTCAAGAAATTTATTTAAATAGAGGTTTTTCATTAAAAATATATAACTTACAACATAGCTTCAATTTAGGGTATACATATAGGTTTTCCTAATCAAGTCCGTCAAATTTGTATAACTCAATTTTTAGCACAATCAGCATAAAAAAAGAATCTACACCTTTAAGTCAACTTTCTCTCATAAAAAATAAGTTCTGTATATTTTAGCATAGTAAAATAATAGTCATCTGAGTCCGAATGTGTAGTTTATATTGATAATTTATCTAATTAATTAAATGAGTAGGTTTCGGATCTCGGGAACGCTACTAACCTACCATTTGTCGAGGCATTACAACATACATTCAACGAACATTTTTGTGGATATGGGATTTTTAGACATAATTTATCATCTTTGAAATCTATTCCAAAAAAGTTGCCACAAATAGAAAAATAATTACAAGACCAGTATATCTAACATTTGTTTTAAATTTACGGGTCATTTGGATATTTTAAGAGTTACCAAAATGAAGACAGAATTTGTTGTCAAACACGAATCGTCGGTGTGAAAACGAATTTAACAAATGTTTGCAATCACATAGAACCAAAGGATTTTGGGTTATATTTTGAGTTTTGCCTGACCGATAACGATTACAAACCTCCATCATGCATAGAATCCACTACAAGAGAGTTCATCTTAAATACAAGATTTGTGAAATTATGCAAATATCTCACAAATTTAAAGAACAAAAACAAAAATTATCTCGTATTTGTTTGGCTCACTTACAACCAACGATTAGATACTTCCCATAGTACGAATGCCGATTTTGTAACTTAGCTCTAGTGGCAGAAAACAGGGTGAATGCATAGCCTGTGCCATGAGGATGAGGTAAAAATTCTTATTTGGGTAAAAATTATTGACCATATGCCTGAAAACGTTAAGTCGCATCTAAGATCACGACGCAATAAGGAAATTTACGAACTGGGAAATTACTGCCAAGAATTCTGGGACGTGCACATCCAAAATGTGTGCTCTTATCAGAAGACCTACCCATAAAGTTCAAAACTATATCGAGGACGAAGACACTATAGAATCAAGCTGCGCTATAACTTACTAAGATTTGTCATCTCGTAGATCATTGAATCACCGCCTTAATAAAATTTAAATCAAAGGAGTTTCACTGGTCACCAAAGTCGTGACTCTGCGCGTGGTAAACAGTGAAGCATATTTAACCAGTGTCTGCTAGTACTGTGTATTCAAGGTCATTTATATCGAAAATTGCCGTGATCTTTTCTTTTTCCATCTTTGCCATAAACAGGGACATATTGAACGATCATGTTGATCTTATTAAATTCTGATCTGTCATAGATGGTCTAAAATAATCATTGGGCTAGCAATTATTGTTACATCGATAAGTATTTGCGGCATTTTCCTATATAATGTAAAACCTTTTTACGATATAGGATGCTGTGTTCCAATGATTAGTAGTTATATATTTTTAACTTTACTACCGACAAATGCTCGAAAAAATATATCATTGACTAAATGAGATCATCTCAAAAGTTTTTGGAAAAAGAATCTTAATATCGAAATGAACAAAGAAATATTTTCATGAGAATACATGGTCATCTGCAAACTTGATTTCGATGCTATTCTAGGTCAGTGTTTGATTGCTGTAAATAGATTGCTTGTAGATAAAAAGCTATTTAGGCCACTCATTCAAAAGAACGTAATGAGAACGATCTTTCGACTATTAACCAACACTTAATATCTGAATTATCGATAACATCAAGTCGCATAATAGCGATGTATTTTTGACTGGATCTTGGTACATTTATATAACTAAGCATCGTATCCAAAGAGGATATCATTTATCTATCAAAATTAGACACTGCCATAAACCCATACTCTGGTCATAGAAGTAAAATCACAAATTAATTAAATGCTAGGGATACAACATCAGAGGACCAAGCTCAAACCCCTAATGGGCCCCTATGATTTTTTGCGAAGAAGAATGGATCCATTAAAATGTGCATTGATTATATAAAGCTTAAGAGCATTACGCAGATATACGAGTATCCGTTGACACTAAGGGAACTCTTGTTTGTCAGACTTTCCGGCGCTAAAATACATTCAATATTTGAATTATCAATGTGTATTGTCAGTGCGCCATAGAATAATCCGATAAAGAGAAACATATCTTTTCTCTCCTGGTACCAGTCTACGTTAGATCAAGTTGAATGCAATACCTATCTGTCTTTCTTTTCAACGTCTCGTGGACAAAGCTCTTTATTAATCAATATCTGATGCTGCTACATTTACGAAATTTTTGTTTTTTTTAAACGATGAGCATGTTTATCTAAATGACCTCATTGATCTTTCATACAGACGAAGAATTTTAATCAGAAAACTAGATCTGGGAAAATCCGACAACTAGTCCTTAAAAATTGAGTACATGAGCTTCATAGTTGATGAGCAAGGCATCATTCTTGACTCAAAAGACACTAAACCGAATCTATCATGGAAAACGCCAAATGACGCTTATGAGTTTAGTAGGTTTATCGGTACGGGTTGTAGTATCCCACAAAACATCTCCGGCAGAGGATACTGTAGCTACTGTATCCAGAAGCATTTGAACGAGGACTCCGTTGATGCTAACTTCTAGTGTGTAATTATCTGTAGGTATCTCGAGTCCCTCCATAGTGCACAAGACAACACTGTAATAAGACTCAAAAGTTGGATTATCTATTTTTTCTAACGCGTTTAGTGTTTCTTTATATCATACCACCTACTCAATTTCTGACTCAAAGCATATCATGGCAAAATGGCATGTCATTCCACAACTACGGCATCTAGCTTTAATAGCATGGAATCGCGTGCCCATACTATGTCAGGGTTTTCCACATCTGATACAATCTATATCAGGGTTCAAAACATTATTGCCAAGCATCGGGTTATGTTTGCCCTTGTTCGCACCTCTCAGCTTGTTTACTGACTCCTTTTCGTTTGAAGTCGATGTATTGTTCTTCTTCGATTTAAGAGTGGCTTCTGTTATCTTAGAGCTTGAAATTAAAAAGGTCTCGTTAAACACATCGTCCAGAGTTGCATCATTTGATGAAAAACATCAGATAATCTTCTCTGCATTTCTGTGTCCGGTAATGTTCGTACGAACTGGTCTCTAATCCCATCTACCGCAGTATCGCCAAAGCCGCAGACTACAGAAAGGTCTTTTAATGTGTTGACACATTCCAGTAGCGATTCGGCCTGATTCGGCACTCGTAGTCCGAACCTGAATTTCTAGCTGAAGATATTGACTCAACGTCTATGCCGTCCAGCCATGAACTCGACAATCTTCTGGTAACCACAGTCTGCCGTAAATACGCCCGGAATGTAGTCCGATATTGTTTGAAGTGGGTGCTACCAACGTTTGCCCCAAAGAGATCCCTCATTAAACTGTCCGATTCTAATCAATGTGTCCGAACCGCAAGTTCGAATTGCATCAGGTAATTCATCCTGTTTAGGCGTTGTCGTCAAACCAGAAAAACTTGAAATTCATCCTCGTTTAAACCATCTGTTCTGATTGTTGTTTCATCGTCGCCATTATGTAATAGGACTACACTATTCTAGGCCTGCGTGTTCTATGTACAGTTTATTACAGTAATCAAGAATTGACTTGTGAGCGAATCGTTGTATACGAAAAAATCTTTCTGTCTTCCTCATGTACATGAAGGAACGATGTTAGATTTCAGAAATCAATTAGATACTACATAAATCAATTGAAAAAATCGTGTTATTTTCTAACATAATACCTGATCAATAGACTGGATTCATATGACTATATATTGTCAAAATTAAGCTGACGCTTTCTTCAGAAAAAAAATATAATACAAAAAGATTTTCTCTTAAGGAAACTAAAATATAGATAACATAAGATTCGTAGAATGAATTTGTTATAAAAATCTTGTAATGTAAATATAAAATGTTGTATTAGATAACTATTGAAAATATTTTTTGAAATACTATGTTGATGTTCCTCAAACAAACTTTAAAAAATGAAAAAAAGGATTTGAACGTGGAGTCTTGAATATTGGAGAAAAGACGATTATGCTGTATTGTCCACATCGACATTAATCTCGAGAATTGTAAATAATCTGATAATAAAAACATATTCTCATAAATGAACCAGTTGTATTATTTTATAACCTAAGCATATTGAGAGAAATCATTTTCCCACCAGGTCTTCTTTGTTGCAATGGATGTGTGAAAAAAATATTCGAAAAACGATCGTATTATAAACTAATATCAAATATAGGGTTTCTCGATCTATCGAATAATCTGTGCAATGTATTCAAAAATGTTGCCACAAATCAACACATTATTCACGAGGTGCGATAATAAAGCATGTAGGATCAATTTTATTTGTTGACTCCAACTCATAGTTCTCATGTAAACTAATAATGAAAAACTTGAGAATCAATATTTGGGCTACAATTCAAGTCGTTTTCTAAAACCATAGTAGTTTTGGTTGTATGTAAGTCAAACAAGGAGATTATTTCATTTTATATTTACCTTTGAATTGGTTAGAAATGTTGGAAATTTCACAAATCACTGTTTGGCGAATATCCTATCTGGGAATAGATTCTGTGTAAAATGGAAGTTTTTTTAACTATTCTCCATCCTATATAAATACAAATTAAAATCCATTATCGATGGTTTTGTTGGCGTCGATACATTTTTTTTCGATCTCACATTCTGATTTCAGCATGATAGCAATCTATATATAGCTTTTATTCACTTTATTAACTCGATTTATCATCCGCCAGAGCTGTAAATTTAAAAGGATGACAAATTATCATCAATTATCACGCAAATTAAATTATTTTTTGATTTGTGACAACTTATGTTTTATCTTTTGAAATGTTATCTAATCGGTTGTAAAGATTATTATTTGGATCGGAAAATCTTCTATTAGTTATTCACTACAAAGAATTTTTAAGGATTTACTGTATAAAGAGAGAGTTATTGTAATTATATAGAATTATAGGTCAGCAAAACAGAATATTTCGAGATATATATANTAAGAACAACATTTTAATAACTCTTCCGATAATTGTATATCGCAGTCAAAGAATATACATCAAAGATTGCAAAAATATTTTTTACATTAATGAATGCATCTCTTTTAAAATGTATACGTATATTTCGTCCGTGTCGATTATGTCAAAAAATCAAGATAGCCATAATATAGCTATCAATGTTTTATATTTAATAATTAAGGGAATAGCAATAAAAAACTACATCTAAATCACAAAACTTTGTGTTGAGAGAGTTTATATTTAATACCTGAAAATCTTAAGCGAAATGGTTTGGATATCAACAAGTATGATATTCTCATATAGATTTTTATATGTATGAACTCGGCTAGTTTTCCCATTATAACAGCCTGTTGAATTCACTTATTTTATGTGATTCATTAAAAGCGTATATTTTATATAATATACCCAATTAGAAAAAAGATTGTTTTATTACAACACACGACTAATCAAAGATACATCAGATTGAACTAAACAAATGCAATATACAATATTGAAAAAATGGTGTTAATTAACATGATGGGTGTGGCAGAAAAGAGGGTACTCGAATGCGACATGTGTAGTAAATACAAATTATTCTCGTATTCTCCGTAAACATTGACTTTTTCTCCTTACGTTTAATATCTTATTACTGATCTTATAACATTATTTGTGTCGAAATTTATAAAGGATTGTTCGACCTTTTTAATAATCTTTACAACCGATTTAATTAAAGTGGACATAAATCAAAAAATATTTACACGAGCGGTATAATTAACTTATATTTATGAGATTTAAAATTTACAGACAATTCAGATGTTTTTAAGAGTTAACAAAGTGACAAAAGAGTTTGTTTCCAAATACGAATCAGGATGTGAAATAGAATATAAAATATGTTTGAAAGCCAATCAAAATGGGAGTTTTGGATTTGAATTTTGATTTATGCCTGACCGAGAATAATTACAAACCTCTACAATGCATACAATCTCTTCCCCAATCGTTCATACAAAATACGGGAGTTGTGAAATTTGCTAAATTTCTAAAATATTTAAAGACAATATACAAATATGAAAGCACTCGAACTTATTTGACTCTCCGACAACCAACGATTAGACTATTTTAGCATACAGAATTCGATTTTAGGGAAAATATGATTTGACATTTTTCGCATTATTGGTGTACTTGAAAATTTTGAGATAGACTAAAATAATGAAAGTTGATCTCACAATGTTTATTATACCGCTCATACAAATCCTTTTTGATTTGTTGAAACTTTTATTAAATGAGTTATAAACATTATATAAAAGATCGAAAAACCTTATACTTCCTCGACGCTTTCGAACAGTTCTCGTAGATGGACAACATCAATATAATTTCATAATAAATAAACTACGGTACCGAAAAATCAAGAGGGTAAAGATCATGCTCCATGAGAATTGACCCAATGTAATATACCTACTATCATAGTCGTCTTTCCTCAACCTGATTGAAAATTTATTATCGAAACTTAGGAACATTGTAGTAACAATTTTTTTAGATCAAACTGACCTATTAAATTTAATCAATTATTGCTAAATATAAATTATATATTCTGAACACGGAAACTATTTCGAAATATGTTAAAAACCAACACGAATTGTTACTATAGTTACGAAATATACTTATATATGTAAATTTTATTCTTGAAGCTAAATATTGCTAAAATTTTAGAAAATAAAAAGTGACGTACTCGATCGGGAAACCCTAATAAAATCAGTAAAACATTAAAAATTCTACCTGTATCTATGATTGAGTGAATAATTTGATAAAAAATGAGACGAATTAAAACATATCTATTGATACATATGATTCTCTACATGAAGAAAATTCATTTTGCTGTATTTTCAAATGAAATTCGGCTGCTTTGTGTATATTTATAGCGAATTTACAAACGTTTGAAATTTTATATCGAATCGTATTTTTCTAGAAAATTCGATTTGATTGTTTTAAATTGTTTAAAGCATGTGCATTCGAAATCTATTCTTTACTTTATAATTTATTTTGAATAGAAAACGTGTTTTTACGAATTGAGTTTGTATATTTAATACAATTTGTTCATTTTCAAAAGGATATTTAAGATGAAATCCAGTCCAGATGTGGTTCATGAAGAAGACATAGATACTATCGGAGATTATATTAAGAATATAGAGTTAAGATGTATTTCCAGTCAGGAGTCAGCTGTTAGAAAGTATATTTCTCATTTCTCAAATAAAAATGATCCAGAGGCAAAGCGTTTGTTTATTCTAAATTTTCCAAAGGAACTTTTTGAAGAGTTTCGTAAGATTTGTGATGGTGACAAAAATATGGATAGATATCAAGATAATGTAATCCTATTATTTGAGGTTTTTACCTTTGTATTTAAAAATCAAGATTTGTTGAGTGAGGATAAGGCACAACCGTTTATCATGCTGTTCGTAAAATTCATAAAAAACCAAGAACCGATCAAGGAAGTAAATTTAAACGAACTTATTGATTCAATCGAGATTTGCGTCCCGCATATCCCAAATAAAGTGTTGTTCATTCACGAAAATTTTATGTATCATTTTTATCATCATTTTATCGTTTCTAATCCAGATTTATTATCGAGATGTTTCAAAATCTCTAAATCCGCCTTTTCGCTCAAAAGTTATGACAGCAAGTCTTTCAGCAGTGTCAAACTTACGGAAAATATCAGTGAAATTATGACTAAGCTCATTATAAACCAAGACGATTATTGCGCAAGGCTTCTGATCGCCGTTATGAGGATAATCTGTCATTGTAGATTGTTGGATGAAATCGATTTTAACGTACAACAGTTTTATGAAATCACACAGTTGATATTTTCGAACTATATTAAGGATAAAGGATATATATTTGATTTTTCATGTCTATCAAAAATATGGGTACGAATTTTGAATGCATCAAGAAATACACTTTTAATCGATACGATGGAAAAGTTGATACTTTTGTCGGGTATTTTTAGCATAGAGCTGTCAATAAAACTGACTAAATGTTGTGAACAATCAGTGAAATTTATTGTGACTAAAAATAAAAAGCAAATATTATATATAATATATTTAACATTGGTCGCTTATCCTATCATTGATTTCGAGGCAAAAAGATGGTTATACTTTATGTTAGAATATTTATATCGGTCAATTAATGTATACTTCGAAAAACACTCAATTGAAGATCATACAGTCGAAGACCAATTCCTATTCATACAATATATAATCAGCAGCATTTCCAATCTATGCCTGCCTATATCAGCTCATTTTCTCGACATTATTAATCAAACTTTTTCGAGATTAATTACGTATCCATCACTAGATCTACATGTTCAGTTCCTGTATGGTCAATTTCTATCAAAAGTTGTAAATTTTTCCGAGGATCGCGCGTCATTTTCTTTCTTTAGCATAACCAGGATAAAATTCTTCTTGATTAATGTCATCAGATCATTGAGTAATCAGACGTATGTTCTGAAATTCAAAGAGGAACAAACCATTTTACTCTATGAAGATCTTAAGCAAAAACACATTTCAATGATTACAGAGGATTTAATAAATAATATATTTTTGGGGTTACAAACAGGTTATATAAATCACGCAATAACTAAATCAACTGACTTTTTAGAAACAGAAGAATTTAAAACGTATAAAAAAATCATGTTCCGGATTCTCTTTATTTTTAACCAATCAAATCATATAAATAAAAGAAGGGCTGATAGTATTATTTCTTTAATTAAACCATACTCAAGAAATGAAACCGAGATTCCAATGACTCACAATATATCAGAAAATCTGACTGATATCACATATCTTTCTGGTATGTCAAAACAAATAATGTTGGATCAAAGCGTCCAATTTGAAAAACTTTGGGTCTGGTTTACCCGACTATATGAACGTAAGTTTATTTATGGGGATCTCAAATCGAAATATGCTGACCTGAGCTTTATTCATAAATATCAATGATTTTTACTTAATTTTATACCCTCTTTTTTTTGAAATGACTGTGTTTTTTAATATATAGTTTTTATCCACTGAATGTAAGTTATATCAAATCAAAATTTTCTTGTTTCTGCAGTACATATATGCCTGTAATAGGTCATATTTTGTATTTTCAACTTATGAGGACTTTCTAAATTTTAGATGCTGGGAAAACTTACAACAGTATTTTTGGGAAATTTACGAAAAATAGATGAATTTTAATAAAGATCAGGATAATTATTATAGTATATATTTTGCCTTTGGTTTGAGCTATGAAATTAATAAATTTAGTAAAATTTTTTTACTTAATATACGCCTCATCTTCTTAGGTTTAGCTAGTCTTCCCCGAACATCGTCGCACGCTATCGTAAAGAGTCGTTATACGAGAGTCTCCGGATGTTCATACTGTTGATATGACTGAAGATTAGTGAAAGAATAATGGATATTCCATCTTTTACCTTCTTCTATCTAGAAAAAAAATGGTACTCTTGGCTATCATTTCTCATATATCCAAGTGTCAGCCGATCAATTACGGGTATAACCACGGTTTTTGCCTATGAAAACGGAACTTTACACACCTTTTTATAGAACCTTTAATATTGTCGCTTTGAATCATTTTCGGTAAACACTTTTTTGAAGGCGTTGTTAAGAACATAACACTGAGCATCATATTTGACAAAATTGTATCTATGTAGCTATAGAGTATTTCTTGCTGCTCTTATTGGTGTGACTTTAATGTATTGATCAGAATGTCAATTTTTCGAACGTTTACTATCTTTAAAATTTTCCCGACGAAAAGGGTGTCCACGTTTTAAAAAATTAAAATTCTGTTACATCTCTGTCAAACCATGGATTAGTCTTTTGAATGGATCGTTTGAAATTTAAATCTCTCAATCAGCTATACCGCTTGTTTCCGAGTATTTGATAGCTAAAATAGCGCGTAAGATCCCCTACGTAGTATCCACCAGTTTCTGAATTGTTGAGATGAATTAGTACCTTTATCACATACAATAACTAATGGTAGTCCCACGTGAGTAATATCTTCTTATAACCAATGTATGGTACACGCTGCCGTAATAGAAACTGATTTATAAACACATAATATCTTTACGTTGTATCAACCGCTATCGGCTAGTTATCCTTCGAATCTAATAACATAGTTTATGTCGATTGTATTCAATGGATATTTTGAAACCATCCATAGATAAATTTACGGCTTTGACAGATTAGAATATTGACAACACGCTTGAAAACATCTGGGTTAATTTTAAAATTGCGTATAAAATCCATAGCCAATTCATCGTTTATCGGGATATTTGTTTCATTGTTTGATAGCCGAAATCACAAATATGTAAAATATTCAATATTTCTGGATATATAGATATTTCACATTTTATTCTGTGACCGTATAGAATGCAACCGTTTTCCAGTCGAACGTTAATATGTATTGTATATATATATATGTAAATCTGTTTTACCTTTATCCGCCTACTCGTTTTTGACACATTTAGTCAATAATGACGATAAAGCAAATTTTTGAAGTTTCTTGCATATATAACACCTCATCCCCCAGCCACACCCTTAACTCAGTAATTTCAACAAATGATATCGTGGTCATTCCATTCTTTCCGACGAATAAGTATCCCATTCACCAGGTAATCAGATAAATACGTCAAAATACACATATCCGCGGTCAGCCGATGTGAACAGTGAAATTATACATACTTGGGGTGTGTGTCTGATGAAATTGGCTTGTAGATTGGAAGAATTCATACACCCTTGATCCAACAAAATACTAAAAATTGTGACTTATGATTGGTCACAATATTAAATTTCGTTCCACAATTAAACGAATGAAATTTAACGAGACTTTAGAAAATCGCAAACACTGTGCTTTGTATTTGTGTCTTTTCTGCTTGTTCATCAGATTTTATGACGCATATATTATTTGTCTCTGACTAACATCTGCTACGCGATGGAATATTGTCACGCTGTTTCGAACCGGTTCATGCATCGCAAGAAATGCTGATAGGCTATCTAACATCCAAATGAGTAAGCACATGATAAGACGAAACTACCTTTATCAACTTCTCGAGTGTATTCAGCTCTAAGTTTGCTGATATATAACCTATATTCTTTTTCTCATAATGATAAATAGAGGCGGCTCTTGCAGCCCTATATTGATGAAATATTCGAAAGAATATGAGTCTATCCATGAAAGAGCGTAAATTTTAATAATATTTTGGTTAGTTTAAACTTAGAAAACTGTCATATTATATGAATGGAACAATCAAAATATGTGAAATAGTGTATTTCAGGTATACATCAATGGCTGTTCCAAAACGCATATTTTCGATATTGTATCCGAGTACTCTTTCGCATTAAAGGGTTCAAGATATTATATAGGTTCGAAAAATGTCTCTCATGGTCTACTCCATTTATCAGGGTATATATCAATAGACTGCTATCACTTTCCAAATTACTTTTATATTTTGTCATCCACTTTTACAAATGGCGGGGCGCATGTTGTTGGCCAAAGATAATGTTTTTGAAGTCCGCCAAATCGTTAACAACTCATGACAAAATTCATCTTGCTTTTTGGCTCTTGTCATATTTGATTTTATTCAGACAAAAAATCAATTTTAGTGATAGTATTTAACGCTTCGTTTATCAACGAGCTCGGAAAAAGTTATCATATTACGGTGATATATATTATATTTTAAAAAGTGGGTCGAAAATAGCAACAGATTTGCAGGGAGTTGTCGTTTTCTTTATGATAAAACTATACGTCCTATAGTGATTGAATTGTTATAGTGGTCATATATCCTTACTGATTTTGTAATCGATATCAGCTTTAAGTTCTGGTATGAGGGTTATGGAACATTTCTGTGTTTTTAACATGCCGGTTTTAAATTTCAATCCAAAAGGATGTTAACTTTAAATACTTTCAGTGTTCCATTTTTGTCTTTTCACGATTAAGAGAATTGCTTGCACATCTCTTTGCATTCTTTTTTTAGATAGGCATAAATGGTTTAGAATACTTCCTGTCGATTTGGTCGGCTGCAAATTAATTCATTCACAGAAATTCCCATAAAAATAATGAAATATTTGACGTTACATATAACTCGATAAGAGCCTGTTTAAGGGTTGGTTTCTTACAGCTAAACCGAAATGTCATGAAGCCAATAAAAGGAATTTGACACTCGATATCTGTAGAGTATTTTGTATGAGCTATAATCATAGTCGCGCTCCCTATCATTGCTCAATTTGATTTATATAAGAAACTGCCAGTAGAATAACTTTCGAATTCCGGATTTAGTTAATTGTCTTAAACGAAAGCTTCATTGTATCTCTTTTGAATAGAATCTACACGATAATATGAATATACACAAAGACAGGTAAATTTTCTCTGGCCCGATATTTTGTATTACGGCAAGCTGTGCGTAAATTACCTATTTATGTCAAGGAAATTGCACATCCCACTTATTAACATGCAATTATATCACAGTGTTTATTCTGCCACAGCCAAAACATTCTGCCATTTACGATTTTCAACTTTAATATTTAATGTACTTACTGTAAATATTTTAATACCCTCGCGATCTCTTTGACCTTCAACTTTTGCTTCTAAGGTACATTCTTCAAAATCCATAGATATTTCAAATACGACATCTATTTGATATTTTTTAGTTAATCTTTAAAACATTCTCTGGAGAATAGTCTCATTATTTATCCTGTATTGGACAACTGTTTTATCTGCAACATAAAGGCGGTCGGTAATCGATACGATGAAACATTTTGCCGCTTTTTGACGAATTATGCCAACGTATTCGTTCACAGTCTACTTTGATGACCGTCTGGTGTTTTTCTAGAAATTTCAACCGTTGCGCTATGCAAATTATATACAACAAATATTTTAACCCTATGATAAAATTTGATTCTTTAAAATACAGCCTTAATAATTAACAATGAGGATCAATCTATTCCGAGAATTTTCTATTAACATTTTGATAACTAAACAT
>JWZT01002093.1:35616-49380 GCA_000827895.1 Thelohanellus kitauei
CACAGGAAAAATAGTTGAGAAGATTCCGATCACATTCCTTCAATGATTTGATAAATCAAATCCAAACGGCCAAAAATGTAATATCGGCACAGAATTTGACAAATTATTTCGAACACAGCGAAATATATTATCCAGATTGCCTTAAAAAAAACGGAATAATTGATTTGATAAACGCTCAAAGTATATTTTGATTAAAAAGCTTTTATTTATTTTATGTTTGTTTTTGGAAAAAAAACACAATAAAATTTAGAAATATCCTATTTTAAACGAGAATAGCTGTGTGAGAACTCTTTCCTCGATCTTAAATTTCAGATACAGCACTCGGATGATGCAAATAAAAAATTTTGATTCATTTTGCATTCAGTTAAAATGATCATTAATATAAATATGCACATTAATTGCAATTTTTTATTATCAGCTATGATTGTTTCTGTAGTTTATGAAAACCGTTCTTTAAATGTAATCATAAACATTTAAAAAAATTGCCTGACCATTATCTGTATTTACAAAATCTGGAAATAATGATATCGATATTTATGTAATCAATTTTGTCATCAGCTAATTACTTGGTATCTGGCAGCATATTCAGAGAAAATGCAAGGCAAGTGACACATAATAGCGATTTACACAAGTTATCAATTAAAATTTGCTAATATTGGAGTATGCGTCATTTTTTGTTGTTTCGAATTTGCTATGGGGTCAATGAACACTTTTTTAAATTTTAAATTTTTTTCGATAATAGTTTATTATTGATTTTAATTGTGAGGTACACATATAAAATAACTCGGATTGATTATTTCGAAATATAAGAGCACTGTGGATCTGAAGAGTGGAGAGAACGATCATAATTTTGCCAAAGACAAAAGATGTAGAGATTCCGTGCTCGTAGTGTCAACATATTTAAAAATTAGCCTGATTTGTTTTAAACAGCTTCTCTCTAGAAGCTCAGCCAATTTTTGTCATTCGGAATATAACTACTCTCTCTGGGTTGGTAAAACGATAATAAAACCTCAAAAGCATTTATCGCGAAACTTTAAAACATTTATATATTTTTTTTCATATTAATGGAAATTGGCAAATGGATACTGTGTATGTTCTCTTTGTTATTTTTTAATTAAATTTTATAGGGTCAATTATAAGAAACTAATTTGTAAAAATGTCAAATTTATTTCGTTAAAAAATCCGAAATACGAGACAGGAATGGCGTATAGTGTTTCTGGTATGGTTCTTAAATAATTTTGTGTAGTGTTTCGTAAACTCGCTTTAAAATAAAAAGTACAGTTGATTTTTTGTAGTTCACTTGTGCATCCCAGAGAACATTTATCATCAAGTACATTCAGTAATCGCTACTATAAATCTCGAAATAATTGTTTTGGTTGAATAATTGACGTAAATGTATTTTTCATACACGTATATTCAGAATTTAGCGTTTTTAGACGCATTGGTGAATGAAAAGCATGCTCTCTTTCATTACAGGCCGATATATTTGTTGATGACTTTTTTAATTTATACATGTATTCAAAGATTTCACGTAAAATATGACTGATTTTGTTTTATATTTTGCAGCATATTCATGTCATACTAACAATAATAGATTAGAGCTGCCGGTCTGGGTTTACGTTCCATTCAATGATGAACCCGATATAGTGCTCAGTTAATTCTGCGGTATGTCTCCAAGACATTGAATATAAACATCTTTAATCTGAGACAACGGAGATTGAAAACGAGGCATAATCAATAGATGTAGTTTCTTCTGAATGCAATCAAAATATCAAGCAAGTCTACGCTCAACGTCTATGATATTTATCACCTTTATCGCTTCATTCATTTTTGCAAGATTTATATATTCTAATTTCTCAGTTTACATTCTATAAAATATCTGATTTTACGTTTTTAAACGAACAAACTGGATGACATCATTATAAATATACATACAAACTTCTTACCTTATTTTACAAAACGGTCTTTTGAGAATTTTGAAGACCCGTGCCATTAACTCACATTAGAGTATACTCTAAATCTCGTACTAAAGTTGGAGTTTTGAGTTGATTTCTCTTAAAAACAAAGTCTCATATTATATGATTATTTGCTAAACGATTTGTCACAATAATTAGTATAGTTTAATAAATATAGTTTTTTATCTTCTGCGATTCTTGAAAAGGTTATTGAATGAGATTTTATAGTCATGGAAAGATATATAAAGTAACAAGTGGCACAGTAAAATTTTCACTAAACCTATGCCCATCCTAAACAATGATATTTTTAATTGTGTTGTAAATTCTGAACAAAAAAGGGATTACCATTCATTATGAGTGACTGAATAACCATAAAAATGTTATGAAAGGCAACTATCAACACTGAATCTAAATATAATCATACTTAAAGCTACTGTTGGAAAATGATTGAATTCTGCAAGTGGATATATCTTCTCAGAGAAGCACATGCCTACTATAGAACTTAAAAAAACTATTTTAGTCACAATATTTGAAATTTTCAAAGTCGTAGATAAGATATCTATATCCTGATATTTTCGATGCTCAATTTTTTCAACGATCATCTGCAAGTTATTCTCCGGTAAGGATCCAACATTTTCATACATTCCATGAGTTTCTATCAATATAAAACACCCATAAATAGCGATGAACAGTAAAGTTTTAAGAAATATAGTAAATTTGTTGACTTTGAAATCATCCATCCTCACCACTTGACGTAAAATAGACAAAGAATATTTTCGGATTTACGATCAGGTAATTGAATATATGACTCGAGATTCAAAAAGTATCATCCTGCAAATATCATCTTATCTCGCAAATTCTATAATCTATATACGATTTTTGAATAGATTAAATTTTTTATCGTTTAAACCATGAATGATAAGGTTAACAAAGTAGACCGTATGCATTATTTTATGGGCGTATAATGTTCATAACTATGTTGTTTGAATTCCCATTCGTATATTTTATTTCCACACTAGCAGGCGGCTCTCTTCAGCTTTTAAATGATCCTTTAGAAGAACAATTTTGTCTCATGCATCAGCTATTTCGGGAAGAGCATTTGTGTGATACCCGTGAAACAGGTTATAGTTCTCCCTGTTTCTTTATTTGTTTAGGCATTTAGACAGTCCACAATCTTTCATACATGTAAAAAGATCAAAATTCGCCCTGTGCCGAAATGTTTATGATTAGATAAAAAAAACTGTACTTTTTTTAAATAACTCATGGATTTCAGTACATGCTCGCCATTTTTATTGGGTGTTTTCAACCCATGACCAATGAATATTTGTATCAAAATCCAAAAAAATAACCATTTGATTGGTTTTCGTCAAGATTCTTTGTCGCATTCATAAATTCGGTTTTTAAACGACTAAAATGGAATATGAAATGAATGTTGGATATATTCTTTATCCGACATGGCAAAATAGTGCTGAGCGGTCTAGTGGGTTATCACTGGATGAGTATCGATGAGTCGCTGGTTCGATTCAGGCACGACTAGTTTTTTACACTAATAATGATGATAGTTGGCAAACTGATTTATTACATTTATTGTGTCTTTTTCTAATGCTATCTACTTTTTGAAAATTTTTCCGAGACCGTTCAAAAAACCCTACGATTCATAAAATTATTGTCGCCAGCATTTGAATTCACAATGATAGATAATGACGTCATTGTTTGTTTTATATCAACGATATTGATAGATTTAACAATGTAATTTAATCATGTGCGATGCTCTTCTATCCAAATTAAACTTTATTCTATTGTTATTTTACCCGCTCACTTATCATCATTTGTGTGTTTTTAATTTCGAGTCGTTGACGACACGACAAATAACTGTTTGAATAAAAAATTTGCTCTGTTGGTCGACTGTCAATCTTCATACAAATAGATGACTAAAAAATACCCTTTTTCATATCTTAATTCTCTTAGACCGTGTATAGAGACGGATTCTTATTCGTCAATAAATTTAACAAAAACCCATCCTCAATCATCATATTTAACCATAATACCTACAATAGACTTTTGAAGTGATATACTTCGATCTAATACATATTTAAACTTTGCACGAATAAATTAAATATGGATAACAACTTAAACGTCATTTAATTTTCAAGTTACCTTCTTGAGATAATTATATCGTGTAAAGAACGGTAAAATGTAGATTCAACGAATTCTGAAGTGATTTTTTTATGATTGTTCGATCTGGTAGATGTAAATACATCACAATCTCAATGACCATTATCATAAACTAACCCCAATTTTAGTCTCGTGATTGCTGAATCTCCACACAGGTTTGAAATAGTGTGAGAGTTGTGATAAATTTGTAAACAAATTTAGGCTTTCTATTCTACCAAGATGATGAAAAATCATGCGAATTTTCGATTATAACAGCTTGTGCTGCTAAAAAACATTTTGCCAAATTGAGGGCTTTGTTCGATAGATATCGTTTATATTGATCACTTGAATTTATTTATTAATTTTATAAATATTTGTTGACGGTTCTTACTTATAACAGCAACGATTCCGACAATTGGATTCGCGACAGGGCGGTTATTTCCTCCGAAAACGGAAGGTATTTTGTGATTGTAGTCAGCCCTTGTTATGGCAACAAATGATGATAATGCGCAAAGAGGAATAGTATCCTTTTTTATTTACCAGCTTTCTTTCTATGATTTACCGTCCGGAAATGAATCAATCGCGCTCCAACTAACCATCATAAATCGCAAGTGGCAAGTAAGTATAAATTTGACACAAAATTATATTACGTGTCTTAACATTCTAGTCTTTTACGAATTTCGGAAACAAAATAGTCATTGGGGATTTCAACGGGGACAGGTTTCTTTATTTTTGTAACTCTAGTTACAATGACGTGCTTGTTACATCACCTACCTCAAAATGGCTTGATCTTCCTGAAGTCGGACACGCGCATCTGTTTATAAATACGAAATCCGAAACATTCTTTACAGACACGTCGACAATTATTCGTGGATTACCGATTGCGCATTCATTTTTCGGATGGAATGCTAAAACAGTTGGTGATCTAGATGGTGACGGTGTGAAAGGTGCGTATTTTTAATCTTTGTCACAAAAAAAATTAATGTCAAATACAAAGAAATTAAATCCAGGGAATAATGAATCTAATTTACTTTTTATGGGAAACGATGTTCGAAACTGAACTCAGATTCATTTTATATCTCATTTAAAAAAAGGATTTTTTTTTGAAAATCGTTGAGCAATTGTACGAAATGATCTGGTTTTTTATTTGAATTTCTCGCGCCAAATTTTAAAATATTTTGTATAGATGAGGGATGAATAATGAAATTTGGTTTTTAATTTTTATTGAAAAAATAATCATTTATTATGTGTAATTGATATTTGTTCAGAATAAATATCCCTTGTTCGTAAATAGGTTAAGAATCACATCTTCGTTGAATATCCACATTTTCGTTAAATTCATCTTTTGAAACTCAAAAAAACACTGGATGTTTTTTATTTGAAAAAGCTAAGAATCATATTTGTCTTCATAACAAATTTAAATTTCTTTTGGGTAAAACTAACTGTTGCCAGATTTTCTAATTGCCGCGCTCAAAGTGAGTGAAAGCGACCTACGCGGTGGAATTTATGTCTATCTGGGAAGCGCTGACATTTTGATTCGTGGGCTAACATATTATGAGGTAAAACCACTTATTAAATTTAGATTATTCAGCCCAGCATGAATCTAGAAAACGAATTAACAGGATTTGGTTTCTTCATAAGTTCTAAAATGGTTTTAGACCGAGAGGGAAATTCTTGTATTAACAATAGTAAATAGATGTTATGATGTCACGCGTTTTTAGCGGAGAAGTTGATGTTTACAAGTTTAATAATAATTAATTAGAATAAGTTCCAGATTTCCTATCAAGGTTTCAGTTATTATCGAGCCTAATCGTTTTACTGTTGATGAAAGTAAATTTGAATTGACATTTTGATTTTATTTCAATGTTATTGGAAGAGAGACCGACAAATCCACAAATAACAATTATTTCCGAAAATATTAATGAGCCACTTTGTAAGAAATATCTCTGAGTAGACGCAACAATTAAACTGTCTTTCAAACATTCATCAAATTATCACTCGTTTCATCAGGATTATCCCTTGGAAACCTATGTAACTGAAAAAAGGATAATAAGGAACATTAATGAGAAATATACCATTTATCTCAGAGTATAATTATAGATAATTTCAGCCGTCAAATGAAAAGATATCTTTTAAATGGATTCTTCATGCAGAAATAACTCTAAAAAAATTAATACAAAGCACAACGCGGCGTGAACTCAAAGTTGTATTTCATCAAATATTTTACCCAGAGGTTTTTGTTAATTTAAAGAGATTACATTTGAGAAGAATTGTCCCCAAAATGAATGTTTCGAGGATTATACTGTGGGGCTTCTAAATGATCCGTTTTGTTAAATTTATATTCAGGATCTGGAATCAACAAACCGAAGAGCCGATCCTTTTCAGTTTAACACTCACAAACAAAGGCGATTTTCTTACACATTTAATAATCGATGCAAGTTTATCGATGGATTGTAAAATCATAATTCCTAATATGGAAATCGTTCCCATCATAAATTCAGAACCCTTTGGATTAAAACCGAAAAAATCGAATATTCGTGTGATCTATAAACAGCCCACTTCTCATCTTGGTGAAGCTTTTTTTTGACTTAGGTACTTTTGATTTCATCGTTCAAGCGTTATGCCCACAGGTTCATTCCCAAATATCCGATCCTGTTTTAAAATTATCAATTCAATCGTAATTGATATTTGACCCAGTTTTCTCACTGGTGATACTAAAAAATTTGAATTCACAGCAAAAGCAGAATACAAAGTTGAATTTCTGATCGAGGCGATGGCGTCATAATTTATATAAATTATAGATTGCCTGTCGTATCAAAGCGTGTTTGCAGGCATTCTGAAACAGAAGAAAACGTTGAATTCAATATTGAGGTCAAAAAAAATTTATTTCAGCTCTTTATTGGCGGGGCATATTACGATAATAATTTACTTCTATCCGCTGTGTTGTATATCGGGGATTCGGCTGGGGCAAGCGTGATGTCTTTAGACATAAAGGTAAAATATATTATAATATTTGTCAACTGACTGTAAAGTAATCGAGGTTGGTCATTTATCAAAACATCCGCATGACAGAGTCACTCACAACTTTAAAATTACAAAAGCATTTAATGTGCAAAATATTCGACTGTCCCTCTCATATAAGATGATGATAAAGCCTACAAAGGTTTGTCTGGTTTCAAATTTAGGATTTTCATATGACTCTAAAAGTAGAGCCGGTTCTTGAATCTGACAGCCCATACAAGCTGAAATCAATCATGGCCAACGAGGCCGAATACATTGTCATGATATCTTTTCAATTTTGCCACAAAGAGCGTTTGGTAATGACATTTCTAGCGTTGGGTTGTGCTATTCTCATTTTTTGTTGCCTCATTCTGTTATATTATGTATGGATTCTTTCTCATAGAAAATCGTGCTTCCAAGATACATCGTTCCCCGACAAGATTTAACATTCATTATCAGCAATTTCGAAATTTTCGATGGCTATTAAAATCTAAAGCATTGAAATTGGACGCCAATAGAATAAATTAATTTATTCATCATTCAGCTTGGATTTTCCATCTTTATTACCAAAAATAACCACACCCTTTGATATCAACTTTAGTTTTGCTCAGAAGTAGCTCTGTTGATTATCCGATAATGTACGAAGATTCTAAATGTTAAATATCGTCATGAGTTTATTTACAAATTCTAAATCATGCAACAATTTTGGTGTGATTAAACAACTAGAATTATTCTATTTGTTTGATATTGCGTTGGAATCGTGAAAGGCATTGCCTTATTTTCATTATGATGTTGTCAATGACTCCAACACGTTCACTCTTTTGAATCAGACAAGTACTTATAATGTCGTGATAAAAAAAGACCACATCTTGATTATTGGTGATCATCACATCGCAGAAATCACTAAAATTGCACTTTCTCAAAAATGATTATCCTTGACTTGTCCTCCCATGTCAAGTAGAAGAGTGAAAAACAGCCATATTTTTTGATCAAAGTCTAGCAATGATAGACATGATTTGTTACATTCGGCAGTATATCATTTGGTTTTTATTTTGTATTCCTCAGATCGCAGACTCGTTAATCCAGGTATAGTAGATATTGACTCAATATAATAAGGTTAACTTTTCCAAAGATTATGCCATCTATGATATCTACATTTTCAATTTGAGGTCTTTGGATTAATGAGGATCAAATGATTTTTTAATCCATGAAAATACACAGTTAATTAAAACAACAATAACCTATTGTTTACAGTTTAATGTGAAATTGAATCCCATAAAGAATTCCCCCTTCTTAAGTCCCGACCTAATTTTAAAATAATTTTTATCTTTAACCTAAACCTCATTTTCAAATAATCTGTATATTAACCTCCTTCTTTAATTTAAAGTTATTTTCTAACTTTATTTCGCCATGTCTAATAATATTTGTTTTACCATTTTATTTCAGAACAACAATCAGAGTGTATATTTTGGCCCATATTCGAATTGTTGGTTTTCAGCGATTTTATATAGAAATATATTAATAGCTTTGTTTACAACGAAGATACTGTCCACCCTGCTCGAGCAAGTGCATTACATCATCATTTAAGGCATATCTCATGATACAAAATCTAGCAAACCGCAGGGTCGCTTATAAGGGAGGAGTATTCGCTAATAAATATGAACTTAACACAAACCAGACATTTAAAATATCATATTTTTGAATGCATGAGTCAAAAATACAAAAAAAATAATTAGAGGACTTTTTCAACCTGTGTCATACGATTCAAAGGACATTCGAAGATGGTCAGTGCGTGTTTAAATTGTGTTGGTATGATCATTCTGGGTCTAAGTGCCGTTGAGGATATCCATGAATAAAAAGCTCTGTCCAAATAGGCTTCACATTAGACTTCTTGTAAATGACTCCTGGGTTATTTGCTTTGATAAACAAAAACCTGAAAAAAAGACTTATTCTAATTGAAGTTCCTTACAGATCATGAATACCTCTCTAGTAATCATATCGACAACTGCTCTTGAAAGCTCAACTGTTATAACTAGCTAATTCGAGAGTTATGCCAATTTCGATTTGTAGAATAATAATTGAAAGGTTTACTAGACAGAAAGCTTTGAAACGCAAGGAACAGGAGTATCTTCAAATGAAAAATGTGCATTCGGATCACTTCCAATTCGCTCTTTGAAATCCCTAAAAAAAATTTTCTGAAATAATGGGAAAATAGTCTCAGCATTTTAGAGTATTATCTCACTAAATTACAATGGATAGAAAACTCATTAAATATGTGAGTGTGCTGATATTTGCATTTCGATGTTTTCCACCTAGACTGATTGTCGATTTCTAATGATTTGAGCATGGAAATTTTCCTGACTATTTCCTATAAATCTATTCTCATATAAAAGCTGTCGAAAAATACGATCTCCTCAAGAATGATGCCCACTCGCCATGTTTTCACACACATGTGCACATTCAAAACTTTATTCCCACGTCTTTTGAGTTATCAGGTTTATTTCAAGGCGAATAAGTGGAACTCAACTACTTCATCCTTAATATCACCACCGTAATTTCTAAAAGCTAGCTTCGATGCTCTGGAGTAAAAATTGGACGAAAACGCAATAGATTGCGTTACTTGAACAAATATTGCCCAAAAGAGTGGTCGATATTTTGGTTGAACGCTATTTGGAAAAACAAAACTCGAAATTAACAAAGAAAAATTTATTTGTTTTTTGTGGCTATCCAGTTTAAAGCATATACATTTATGCGCAACCACTAGATATTCATCTCCAACAATAACAAATTTTACTAGATATTTGAGAAAAATTGTAGGAGAGCCTTGAGATCGAAGACTCTCGAAATTGTTGTCCATGTATTGTCATAAAATCGATGAGTCTTAAGTAGGAAAGAACAAATATCACAGAGGTAACACTGTAGGCCGTGCATGGGTGTTTGGAAGAGTTGAACAGATGCCTGAGTGCAGTGTATTCCTTATTGAGATTCCAGACAGAACTACAAAAACAATCTCATATGTATTATTAGAAACTGTTTTAGCTGCATCGATAATAATTGCTGATCGCTTCCGCAGCTGTTGGGAGCTCGACAGAATTTTTGACCATCATACTGTGAATCGCTCACAACATTGATTAGACCCTTTGACCGTCGCTGACACAAACTCATTCTAGGGGAAATGGAACGCCTTAAACATGACACTCGGAAGACAACATATTCTATCGATGAGTTTGATATAGTTGGAATAACATTTAGTAGATTTTTGGGCGAATGTTTTTGAGAGTGAAAAATTTGGAGCACGTCTGGCAACGATTTTTAAATGGGTTGAATGATGTATAATTCATTTAAAAAAGAGTTTTTGTCTGATTATTTTTGAAATAACACTAAAGTAGAAGTTTTAACGAGAGATCGACATATGTGCTAGAAAACACGTGATGGCAACATTCTTTCATTCAAACGGAAAATTTGTTAAATCGTTGATGAAATCAGGGCTGGTATTTTCAGTAAAATGATCTTTTGTCAATTTCTTTATTCACGAATCTTCTGAAATGACTCGAACGAGCATGTCAAACGAGTTATATTGAGTTTGATTCAAGATTTGAGAAATTAACTAAAAAACATAGATTATTTATTTTCAATATTTTATTAATTTAAAACATCAATTTTTTTTAAGTTTTATCCTAGATTTTTAAGTAGATTCCCTCGTTTTATTAAATTTACGAGATTTCCATATCATGTTCTTCAGTTAGTTTTTGTAATTAATGAATACAAAGAAGAATGATCAAATCTATTACAATGTATTCGGGTGTTTGTTTATTTCATTACATCATTCTAGTTAGCTTTCGTTGTAACAAGACTTGATTTCATTTGAGCCGTTTTGAATATCATTAAACCAATATTGCCCAATCTATTGGCGCATTCTTAACCCAATGCATATCTCTTACGCAAATAATGAAATGTTAGATGCAGTTTCCAAGATCCTAAAGATAATTATCCAATTTCATCTGAAGGGCATCAAAAAAAACCACGTACTCTGACTGCCACTATCAAAACTTGTGTAAATACAGCAACGATTACATTGACGACAAAGAATAGTCAAATCAAGATTTTCAATCGTTTTTCCTCTTCTAATTCATAAATTAAAACATTTTAATAAAGCGACAGGCTTGATCGAAAACTCTATAAATCAAAATATGGTATTAAATCTAATCGAAATTCAAGATACTAAACCATATATTTCATATTTTAATAATCAATATGTTAATCCTAAATCCTAAACAACTATTAATATAGTAACGTTTCCTGTATATAGCGCATTCTCTCTGCATTTGAATCTACGATTTTTTACTTCTTTGAATAAATCATTTAGTCATTGATATTTGCAAGAATTTGAATTCTAGTGAACTTTTTTACAAAAATCATTTTAACTTATAAATTGGCCATCCTCCTCAACCTTCAATCATCAATCTCACTGCACTAATTAGTTCGTTTATCATGTTCTGTAATTCAATAGGCATAATTCGTGGATGACGATTAAATGAAATTTTATAGAATAAACAAATCAATTTCAATGACATATGTTTGGTCGATTGTTTAAAATATAAATGAGGAGTTGGAAGACGCCTTATTTTAATCATATCATCATCCGATTCGGCCGATTTTTTCAAAATTAAGATATGTAAAAGTATTCGTTTACTCGAAACAAATTTTAAGATTAGTGTAATCTTACTCCTAACGCATATTTTTATAATTTAAAATTACAACATTGTAAAATGTTAAATCACTAGCCGCATCAGTCTAGTATTGTAACAGGCAAACATTTATTTAAGATTTTAGTTTATAAAGTACCAAACAGCATATAGATGGAAATCGTAAAATTTTATACGCGTTTACTGTTCCAAGTTTACCATTTATATTTATTTGAAATAATAAATTGATCAAAACACATAGATACGGGGTTTCCATTTAATATCGCTCACTGCTCATTCACTATCGTGCACGACTATCTTTCACTATCGAGCATCACTAGTATTCAATATTACGCAAATGAACATTCGACATTTCGGACCGGAAAAAATAAGTGATTGACAACCAAAATTAGTCTATCAATTTTATTTTATTTGTACTTGTATTAAATCGGAAAATGAGCAAATAAGGTCCCCTTCTCCATATTGCAAAAACGCAGAATGTTTAGAATATTAACTTATTTACATTTACAAATACATTATCTGATGCGGGGTTTGCTATACAAATAATTGAGGAGTATTACTGATAAGCGCTATCATATAGTTTTCATTCATTGTGATATTTCTGGGAAAACAAATTCTGAAATGCGTGTAAGCGAAAATTGCATTCGAACATCTATTTTGACTGTCAAGATAGATGCTTGTTCACAATCGATCTCAATAATTTTTGAATAATATATCCGTTTTTGCATTATGAAGATGTCGACATTATTTATTTGACCATTTAATAAAAGTTTAAATTAAATAATAATGGGAAGACTCATTTTTAGTTGTCAATCACGTATGTTGTTTTCACGTGCGAAATGTCTGACGTTTGGCTGCGCAATATTGAATGCTAGGGATGCTCGATAGTAACAAAAAAAGTCATGCTCGATAGAAAACAAAAACTCTGTATGATATCATCGATATACATTTAAATTACACCAGCACTTCTATATTTTTGTATTAACGCTTGGCATGTGTGGATTCTGGTCCCTCAGGATACGCTGCTAGAGCCAATAGCACTGAAGCGCTGTACGTCGAGGGACCGTCTAGCTCCTCCGCAGAAGAGCTGATGTTAAGCTGGTTGTTGTTTTGAACCCTAGCTTAGCGTTAAATTAGTCATTTAGCTCCTGGACCATGCACGACTTGGAGCGAGCCTCCGGTAATAGAAACGGAACCTTCTTTTTCAGACTCGCGTTGCTCTAGCCATCCAGGGACCCATGCCTCGTCCAAGGAATTCTATGGACTCGCCTCGAGATCCGACATCCCTTACTGCTTCCTCGCCTGTGACATGCGATAGGCGCCGGCTAACTGGCCCGAGGAACATCGAGCTGGTAGGAAAGCGTAACTCCCCAAATTCATGGCGAGAATGAGATCTGAGTTTTGTCTGAATATGTTAGCTGATAACATGTATTCAAACTCTTCTCACGCTATGCACCTGAGGCTCTACAGGCTAAGACTTCAAACTAATTGCCTATATCTGCCACTTCAAGTCAATTTGTCGCAGCTTGCGAGTAGAACTATACTAGTTGCTCATCAGGCTCCACGAGCCGATGAAACGCATGCTGTTAAGTAGAGGCTAAGCTGGCAGAAGGAAACAAGGTGCAAAAAAAGGCCAGACAATAGCCGACGACCTAATACTTTCAGAGGGGAAGGCCCAGCGATCACAGGCGATTTAGAGGCCAACCGATACAAGGTCGTCCTGGCAGTCAAGGCCAGCGTGTGTGGTCCATAACTAGGCAGGTAAATGCATCAAAGGACCCGAAGCCTGGATAATCGTAGGCAGAATGATGAAGGCATCATGACCTCCCATGAGGGTAAAGGGGGTCTTCAAGATCCATTATAACAGAAAAGCCGCTATGGTGATCGGGTTAACGGCACGATCGTTGGCACAGCTACAAGCCAACAAAGGCCTGGTCGGGCCGCGACAG